>JAPDVR010000003.1:4233823-4248823 GCA_026230005.1 Gila orcuttii | reverse complement strand
GTCTCCCATCCAAGTACTAACCAGGCCCGACCCTGCTTAGCTTCCGAGATCAGACGAGATCGGGCGTGACCAAGGTGGTATGGCCGTAAGCGAAAACTGCTGGCAAAATTTGGCTATTTAAAAGGTTAGACCATTAGGGAAGAAAACAAAAAAGCTTACAGCACCTGGTATTCCCAGGCGGTCTCCCATCCAAGTACTAACCAGGCCCGACCCTGCTTAGCTTCCGAGATCAGACGAGATCGGGCGTGACCATTTTTTTTTTTTTTTTTTTAAACCAAAAAGCTTACAGCACCTGGTATTCCCAGGCGGTCTCCCATCCAAGTACTAACCAGGCCCGACCCTGCTTAGCTTCCGAGATCAAACGAGATCGGGCGTGACTTTTTTTTTTTTTTTTTTTTTTTTTTTTGACTTTTTTTTTTTTTTTTTTATTGAAATTTTTCCAATGCAAAAAATACATCATTACTTTCATCACTTTCAATACATCCTTTTACAATTCAAGTACTCAGTACAATATACTTAAGCTTAAAATGCTGTTAAAAAATTAAGAAATAAAATTCAATTTAAAGTAAAAGTAAAACTTAAAAATCCAGATCACTTCCAGGTACATTCCATTCTAAATCTTTTAAAACTTTAGAAATCCTTGGAGTAAAAATTACATAAAAGCTTTGCAACATGTTTTCATACTTAAAATACCAATACAGTCCTTCAATATATCTTTCTGTTTTCTTTTTAAGAACATTCCAAACATCAAGCACCACTTTTTCTTTTTTGGCCACATTTCTTCTTTCCCATACTGCATTTTTTATCAACATTACTAACAGGTTCACAAACTTTTTACTTTGACAATTTCCCTCCCATCCAAACATCACTATCCTCTTCCATTCTATTACCTCTTCATCCCAGTCCTCAATTAATTCTTTTATCATCTTTTTGCATTTTCTGTAAAAGCCCTCCAACTCTTTACAGTATAAAAACAAGTGTAAAATTCCTTCATCTTCGTCTTTGCATACCTTACATGTTACATTCTGTTCCATTCCAATCTTAGTTAAAATACAGTCTGTAAAAATTGCTTTGTGCCTTATTAAATACTCTAAACATTCCAGTTTGGTTTCCACAATCTTTCCCCTCGTATTTCTCCATATACTTCCTTTTTTCAGATCTTTAAATCTCTGTACCCAAAAATTGTTAGCAACTGGTTCTTTAAAAACACCATCTCTAAAATAACAATAAAACTGTTTCACATTACACTCCTTAAAATTACATAGTTTCCCTTTCAGTCTGACATAAATGTCTTTCTCTTCCTTCCATTCCTCCATGTTTTCTATTCTTTTAATCCATTCCTTCGGTATTGCGTTTTTGATAATTTCGTATTTATTTTCTATTTCTCTTTCGCTGCATTCCTCTTTTGCTTCCTCCATTGCATCCTTTATAAATTGTGATGGTAAAAACCCTTCTTTAAATTCATACAAAACATCTCTTACCCTTGTTATTCCCACCTCCATCCATTTTTTAAAAAAGATCTCTTTCCCATCTCTTAAAATACTTTTGTTTAAGAACAGGGGTTGATTTAAAATGTTTTCTCTTCCTTTCAGATTATAATCTATTACAGTTAAGAAATCCCCCCAAGCACTTAAAATTTCCTTGTAGAAGTCAGGTAATTCTTCCGCCATCCAGTTTTTAGTTTTCATCCATAAAATATCCTCCCCCAAATTAAAATTCCCACATTTGTTTAAAAAATATTTCATAACTTTCTTCCATTCCGTTTCATTTTCTTCTTGCAACAATTTTTTGACTATTTTAACTCTTAAGCAGTTTTTCCTTTGTTTAATATCCATTAACCCCAACCCACCCTCTTCTAATGGTCCTAATAAGGTGTTGTATGCTATTCTTGAGGGTTTACCCTCCCACAAAAAACTGAGAAAACATTTCTTCAACCTCCCTTCTACCCACAAAGGCATTTCTGTCACATATAAAACGTACCACAACTTTGAAGCCATTAAAACATTCAATACTAAAACCTTCCCTTTCAAATTTAAAGCCCTCATTCTCCAAAAATTTAACCTCCGCTCTATTCCTGTTATCAATTCCTCCCACATTTTGTCTCTTACTTGCTTCCCATCCTTTCCCATTAATATCCCTAAAATCCTAATTTCTTCAACTTCCTTAAAATTAAAACATTCCGTTAACACTGACGTTGCCCCAAACCTCATATACACTGTCTTGTCCTCATTAATTTTGCTTCCTGATCCTTTGCAAAATTCTTGTACATTCTTCATTACTTGTTTTACACCCTCTGTCCCTTTAACTATTATTGTTGTGTCATCCGCATATTGAAAAATTTTCCCTTCTGCTTTGCTTTCCTGTATTTGTATTCCTTTTATTTTCTCTTCTTTTCGTATTGCTAGGCCCAACGGTTCTGCTACAAGAGAGTATAATAAAGCTGAGAGTGGACATCCTTGTCTAATTGATCTAGTTATTTTAAAACATTCCGTTAAAAAACCGTTACATTTTATTTTTGTTAGAGCCCCCTTATATAAAATCTTTATCCATTTCACAAAATTCTCACCAAACCCAAACCTATTTAAAACCCCAAACAAATATTCATGCTCCACTCTATCAAAAGCCTTTTCGAAGTCTAAGCTGATCACATACCCCTCATCATTCTTTTCTTTTATGTATTGTATTGTGTCCCTTATACTCATCGTTATGTCTGCTATGTCTCTTCCTTTAACTGCATATGCTTGATTTGTTTTTATTATTTGAGGCATCACTTCTTTTAACCTATTTGCTAAAATCTTTGCTAATATCTTTAAATCAGTATTTAGCATTGTTATTGGCCTGTAGTTTTTTAAATCAGTTTGTTCACCTTTCCTTTTATATATTAGCTTCATCAGCCCCATTCCCATCCTTTCATTCATCTCTTCCTCCTTAAATATTTCCTTAAAAACCTCCTTTAAAATCTCTATTAAAATGTCCTTAAAACGTATATAAAATTCACTTCCCAAACCATCTATCCCTGGGCTTTTGCTTTTATTTAGTTGATCTATCACTCTTTTGATCTCCTCATTCCTGATTTGCCCATCACATTCCTTTTTATCCTCTTCACTTAAATTTGTTTCAATATAATTTAACAGTTTCTTTTTTTCCTCTTCTTCCACTCCTCTTGTTTTAAAAAGATCCTCATAAAAAAGCTTTATCTCTTCTAGCACTTTTCCATTCCCCTCCACAATCTCTCCACTTCTCCCTTTTATTTCTTTTATTATTCCAGCTTTCGCCCTCTTTTTCTCCAAGTCAAAGAAAAACTTTGTGCATTTCTCCCCCTCCACCATATATTTGTTTTTACTTCTTAATCTTGCCCCCTCATATTCTTTTTCTTCTATTTCTTTGAGTTTCCCCTCTATTTCTTTTATCTTTTTTATGTCTTTACTCTCACTATTTAATTCTCTTCCTAGCATCTCCTTTATTTCTTTTTCTTTGTGTCTTTTACTTATTTGTAAGATTCTGCAATACTTTATTGAAAATTTCTTTACTAGATATTTAACATTCTCCCACCACATTCTTTTATCTTCTCCATACATTGCATTATCCTTCTCTTTCTCTATGATTCCTTTTATCTCTGCAACATAATCTTCATTCTTTAAAATCTCTGTATTTAGAATCCATGTACCCGGTCCCCTTTGCACATTACTCCAATCTATTTTAAACCGTAAAAACTTATGATCACTAAATCTAGTTTCATCATAGCTGATTTTTTCAATAAAATTCTCCACATTTCTTGTACATAGCACATAATCAATTCTTGTTTTACATATAAAATTCCCCACTATTTGCTTCCTTGAGTAAACCTTTTTCCCTCCATTTCTTTCCCTCCATACATCTATTAAGTTATTTTCTCTCATCAATTCGGTTAATTCTTTCCTCCCTGTGTCCGATTTAAAAACCATCCCCTCTGCCATGTCGAGTTTGCTAAAAACTGTGTTAAAATCCCCCACCATTATTATTTCCTTATATTTCTTTATCACACTCCTTAGACAGTTAAAAAAATCTTTCTTTTCTTTCTCTTCTGTTGGTGCATGTACATTCACTAAAATTAATTCACGTCCTTCATAATTTACTTCCACAGCCATGCATTTTCCCATCTTATCTTTGTACACCACTTTGGTTGTATTAAAAACTTCTTTTCTCATTAAAAACGCCACCCCTCTTCCAAGCCTACCATCCCCATTATTATATAAAATATCTCCTTCCCATTTCTTTTTGTATTCCATTATCACACTCTCTTTCCAATTTGTTTCTTGTAAAACAATGACATCTTCTCCTCTACACTTTTCTTTCACTCTTTCAAATTTTCCCATGTCCATCAGTCCCCTTGCATTAAAAGTAACACAACTTAAAACCATTAAAATAAATAAAAATAAATACTTAAAAACCATTATTCTCCATTTTCTCCCTCCAGGCCCTTTAACACGTCACATCTGTTTTCACTTTCATCTTGGACCTTAAACATAGTCTTTTTCCTTACATTTTCCAGATTCGGTGTTACCTTTAATGATCTCCTTCTTATTTGTCCTCTCCCTTCTCTGTCTTTGTCCATATTGTCCATTGTCATTTCCTCTTCACTTTCCGTCCCTTTACTTTGATCCTTCCTTCCTTGTCCATCTTTCTCCATGTCATCCCGATAATTTTTAAAACTGTCTGTTACTTCCATGTTGCTCGCTCCTTCTTCCATTTCTTCTTGTTGTACATTTTCTTCCTCTTGTCCTTCATCGGTTTGTCTTCCATCCCCGTTGTTTCCTTCATGCACCTGTCCGTCCACCTGATGCTCCCTACCTCCTTCCGCTTCCTCCATCCAACACTCACATTTGTTTAAAATTTCCTGACACTCCGGGCACCTGACTGCGTTACAGTCCCTTGCGAAGTGTCCCCTTTCTTCACACTTGTAGCACTTGAAATCTGGGCACTCTTTAAGCAGATGATCCGGGCTCATGCACAGCCGACAGGTCTTTACTTGGTGACTGTGCATCACCCTAAAATACTGCTGCCCTTCTGCTGTTTCCAGCTTTGTGCTGTAGGGCAATGATGCCACCTCTTTAGGGAACCTTACTTTAAGGAACCTCGTTCCATCCTCAATTTCAGTGCCCGGGTAGTATCTCCTTTTAATTTTTGATATGGGATTAACTCCCCATCCCTCCAATTTTCCGATAATTTCTCTATCATCAAGGTAGACGGGCAGGTGCATGAAGGAAACAACATAGTCTCTATTTTGCAGTTTTTTAGTTTCACAATTCACCCCTTTTATATTCAGTCCATCAATCAATTCCTCACATGTTTCCTCATTTTCCATTGTTAGTTCATATTCATGTCCTTGTCTTGGCCTTAACGCCAGAATTTTCCCATTTCCACATTTATCCACCACTGCTTTGATAATATCCACCGCTCTCACCTCATTAACATTCTCCACATTCACAATCATCGTCGCCTCTTTTAAATACTTTCTTCCACTGCACTTGTCCCGCACGTCCTGTTTATTCCCTTGTCCTGCTCGTTGTCGATAATCCAGTCTGGTGTCCTTTGCCGTGCGTTTCTCTCCAGCCATTCCAGTATCGTTTGCCATTCTTGTTTCTCCAGCCAGTCCAGTGTCGTTTGCCATTCTTGTTCCTCCAGCCAGTCCAGTGTCGTTAACCATTAATCCGTCCATTTATAAAATAAAATAAAAATAACCACCCTCCAGCCAGCACAATGCTGCTGTTAGGTGGTTTAAACACTGTCAAAAAACAAACAAACAAACAAAAAACAAACTTAAAGATAACTTCAAAAACAAGCACAAAAAGAAAAAACAAAATGGAGGAGAGCCTTCCTCTCCAACTGCAGCCACTTCCACTTCCTGGAACGTACCAACTAGATCGGGCGTGACCAAGGTGGTATGGCCGTAAGCGAAATCTGCTGCCAAAATTGGGCTATTTAAAAGGTTAGACCATTAATGAAGAAAACTAAGAAGAATTTTTAAAACAACTCAAACTCTTTTAGGCTTTCTGAAAAATCTCAGAGACTTTTTCAGGCTTTTTGAAGAAATTCAGGGACTCTTTTTTTTTTTTTTTATCAAAAAGCTTACAGCACCTGGTATTCCCAGGCGGTCTCCCATCCAAGTACTAACCAGGCCCGACCCTGCTTAGCTTCCGAGATCAGACGAGATCGGGCGTGACCAAGGTGGTATGGCCGTAAGCGAAAACTGCTGGCAAAATTGGTCTATTTAAAAGGTTAGACCATTAGGGAAGAAAACAAAAAAGCTTACAGCACCTGGTATTCCCAGGCGGTCTCCCATCCAAGTACTAACCAGGCCCGACCCTGCTTAGCTTCCGAGATCAGACGAGATCGGGCGTGACCAAGGTGGTATGGCCGTAAGCGAAAACTGCTGCCAAAATTGGGCTATTTAAAAGGTTAGACCATTAATGAAGAAAACTAAGAAGAATTTTTAAAACAACTCAAACTCTTTTAGGCTTTCTGAAAAATCTCAGAGACTTTTTCAGGCTTTTTGAAGAAATTCAGGGACTCTTTTTTTTTTTTTTATCAAAAAGCTTACAGCACCTGGTATTCCCAGGCGGTCTCCCATCCAAGTACTAACCAGGCCCGACCCTGCTTAGCTTCCGAGATCAGACGAGATCGGGCGTGACCAAGGTGGTATGGCCGTAAGCGAAAACTGCTGCCAAAATTGGGCTATTTAAAAGGTTAGACCATTAGGGAAGAAAACAAAAAAGCTTACAGCACCTGGTATTCCCAGGCGGTCTCCCATCCAAGTACTAACCAGGCCCGACCCTGCTTAGCTTCCGAGATCAGACGAGATCGGGCGTGACCAAGGTGGTATGGCCGTAAGCGAAAACTGCTGGCAAAATTGGGCTATTTAAAAGGTTAGACCATTAGGGAAGAAAACAAAAAAGCTTACAGCACCTGGTATTCCCAGGCGGTCTCCCATCCAAGTACTAACCAGGCCCGACCCTGCTTAGCTTCCGAGATCAGACGAGATCGGGCGTGACCAAGGTGGTATGGCCGTAAGCGAAAACTGCTGCCAAAATTGGGCTATTTAAAAGGTTAGACCATTAATGAAGAAAACTAAGAAGAATTTTTAAAACAACTCAAACTCTTTTAGGCTTTCTGAAAAATCTCAGAGACTTCTTCAGGCTTTTTGAAGAACTTCAGGGACTCTTTTTTTTTTTTTTATCAAAAAGCTTACAGCACCTGGTATTCCCAGGCGGTCTCCCATCCAAGTACTAACCAGGCCCGACCCTGCTTAGCTTCCGAGATCAGACGAGATCGGGCGTGACCAAGGTGGTATGGCCGTAAGCGAAAACTGCTGCCAAAATTGGGCTATTTAAAAGGTTAGACCATTAGGGAAGAAAACAAAAAAGCTTACAGCACCTGGTATTCCCAGGCGGTCTCCCATCCAAGTACTAACCAGGCCCGACCCAGCTTAGCTTCCGAGATCAGACGAGATCGGGCGTGACCAAGGTGGTATGGCCGTAAGCGAAAACTGCTGCCAAAATTGGGCTATTTAAAAGGTTAGACCATTAGGGAAGAAAACAAAAAAGCTTACAGCACCTGGTATTCCCAGGCGGTCTCCCATCCAAGTACTAACCAGGCCCGACCCTGCTTAGCTTCCGAGATCAAACGAGATCGGGCGTGACCAAGGTGGTATGGCCGTAAGCGAAAACTGCTGGCAAAATTGGGCTATTTAAAAGGTTAGACCATTAGGGAAGAAAACAAAAAAGCTTACAGCACCTGGTATTCCCAGGCGGTCTCCCATCCAAGTACTAACCAGGCCCGACCCTGCTTAGCTTCCGAGATCAGACGAGATCGGGCGTGACCAAGGTGGTATGGCCGTAAGCGAAAACTGCTGGCAAAATTGGGCTATTTAAAAGGTTAGACCATTAGGGAAGAAAACAAAAAAGCTTACAGCACCTGGTATTCCCAGGCGGTCTCCCATCCAAGTACTAACCAGGCCCGACCCTGCTTAGCTTCCGAGATCAGACGAGATCGGGCGTGACCAAGGTGGTATGGCCGTAAGCGAAAACTGCTGCCAAAATTGGGCTATTTAAAAGGTTAGACCATTAGGGAAGAAAACAAAAAAGCTTACAGCACCTGGTATTCCCAGGCGGTCTCCCATCCAAGTACTAACCAGGCCCGACCCTGCTTAGCTTCCGAGATCAGACGAGATCGGGCGTGACCATTTTTTTTTTTTTTTTTTTTTTTTTATTGAAATTTTTCCAATGCAAAAAATACATCATTACTTTCATCACTTTCAATACATCCTTTTACAATTCAAGTACTCAGTACAATATACTTAAGCTTAAAATGCTGTTAAAAAATTAAGAAATAAAATTCAATTTAAAGTAAAAGTAAAACTTAAAAATCCAGATCACTTCCAGGTACATTCCATTCTAAATCTTTTAAAACTTTAGAAATCCTTGGAGTAAAAATTACATAAAAGCTTTGCAACATGTTTTCATACTTAAAATACCAATACAGTCCTTCAATATATCTTTCTGTTTTCTTTTTAAGAACATTCCAAACATCAAGCACCACTTTTTCTTTTTTGGCCACATTTCTTCTTTCCCATACTGCATTTTTTATCAACATTACTAACAGGTTCACAAACTTTTTACTTTGACAATTTCCCTCCCATCCAAACATCACTATCCTCTTCCATTCTATTACCTCTTCATCCCAGTCCTCAATTAATTCTTTTATCATCTTTTTGCATTTTCTGTAAAAGCCCTCCAACTCTTTACAGTATAAAAACAAGTGTAAAATTCCTTCATCTTCGTCTTTGCATACCTTACATGTTGCATTCTGTTCCATTCCAATCTTAGTTAAAATACAGTCTGTAAAAATTGCTTTGTGCCTTATTAAATACTCTAAACATTCCAGTTTGGTTTCCACAATCTTTCCCCTCGTATTTCTCCATATACTTCCTTTTTTCAGATCTTTAAATCTCTGTACCCAAAAATTGTTAGCAACTGGTTCTTTAAAAACACCATCTCTAAAATAACAATAAAACTGTTTCACATTACACTCCTTAAAATTACATAGTTTCCCTTTCAGTCTGACATAAATGTCTTTCTCTTCCTTCCATTCCTCCATGTTTTCTATTCTTTTAATCCATTCCTTCGGTATTGCGTTTTTGATAATTTCGTATTTATTTTCTATTTCTCTTTCGCTGCATTCCTCTTTTGCTTCCTCCATTGCATCCTTTATAAATTGTGATGGTAAAAACCCTTCTTTAAATTCATACAAAACATCTCTTACCCTTGTTATTCCCACCTCCATCCATTTTTTAAAAAAGATCTCTTTCCCATCTCTTAAAATACTTTTGTTTAAGAACAGGGGTTGATTTAAAATGTTTTCTCTTCCTTTCAGATTATAATCTATTACAGTTAAGAAATCCCCCCAAGCACTTAAAATTTCCTTGTAGAAGTCAGGTAATTCTTCCGCCATCCAGTTTTTAGTTTTCATCCATAAAATATCCTCCCCCAAATTAAAATTCCCACATTTGTTTAAAAAATATTTCATAACTTTCTTCCATTCCGTTTCATTTTCTTCTTGCAACAATTTTTTGACTATTTTAACTCTTAAGCAGTTTTTCCTTTGTTTAATATCCATTAACCCCAACCCACCCTCTTCTAATGGTCCTAATAAGGTGTTGTATGCTATTCTTGAGGGTTTACCCTCCCACAAAAAACTGAGAAAACATTTCTTCAACCTCCCTTCTACCCACAAAGGCATTTCTGTCACATATAAAACGTACCACAACTTTGAAGCCATTAAAACATTCAATACTAAAACCTTCCCTTTCAAATTTAAAGCCCTCATTCTCCAAAAATTTAACCTCCGCTCTATTCCTGTTATCAATTCCTCCCACATTTTGTCTCTTACTTGCTTCCCATCCTTTCCCATTAATATCCCTAAAATCCTAATTTCTTCAACTTCCTTAAAATTAAAACATTCCGTTAACACTGACGTTGCCCCAAACCTCATATACACTGTCTTGTCCTCATTAATTTTGCTTCCTGATCCTTTGCAAAATTCTTGTACATTCTTCATTACTTGTTTTACACCCTCTGTCCCTTTAACTATTATTGTTGTGTCATCCGCATATTGAAAAATTTTCCCTTCTGCTTTGCTTTCCTGTATTTGTATTCCTTTTATTTTCTCTTCTTTTCGTATTGCTAGGCCCAACGGTTCTGCTACAAGAGAGTATAATAAAGCTGAGAGTGGACATCCTTGTCTAATTGATCTAGTTATTTTAAAACATTCCGTTAAAAAACCGTTACATTTTATTTTTGTTAGAGCCCCCTTATATAAAATCTTTATCCATTTCACAAAATTCTCACCAAACCCAAACCTATTTAAAACCCCAAACAAATATTCATGCTCCACTCTATCAAAAGCCTTTTCGAAGTCTAAGCTGATCACATACCCCTCATCATTCTTTTCTTTTATGTATTGTATTGTGTCCCTTATACTCATCGTTATGTCTGCTATGTCTCTTCCTTTAACTGCATATGCTTGATTTGTTTTTATTATTTGAGGCATCACTTCTTTTAACCTATTTGCTAAAATCTTTGCTAATATCTTTAAATCAGTATTTAGCATTGTTATTGGCCTGTAGTTTTTTAAATCAGTTTGTTCACCTTTCCTTTTATATATTAGCTTCATCAGCCCCATTCCCATCCTTTCATTCATCTCTTCCTCCTTAAATATTTCCTTAAAAACCTCCTTTAAAATCTCTATTAAAATGTCCTTAAAACGTATATAAAATTCACTTCCCAAACCATCTATCCCTGGGCTTTTGCTTTTATTTAGTTGATCTATCACTCTTTTGATCTCCTCATTCCTGATTTGCCCATCACATTCCTTTTTATCCTCTTCACTTAAATTTGTTTCAATATAATTTAACAGTTTCTTTTTTTCCTCTTCTTCCACTCCTCTTGTTTTAAAAAGATCCTCATAAAAAAGCTTTATCTCTTCTAGCACTTTTCCATTCCCCTCCACAATCTCTCCACTTCTCCCTTTTATTTCTTTTATTATTCCAGCTTTCGCCCTCTTTTTCTCCAAGTCAAAGAAAAACTTTGTGCATTTCTCCCCCTCCACCATATATTTGTTTTTACTTCTTAATCTTGCCCCCTCATATTCTTTTTCTTCTATTTCTTTGAGTTTCCCCTCTATTTCTTTTATCTTTTTTATGTCTTTACTCTCACTATTTAATTCTCTTCCTAGCATCTCCTTTATTTCTTTTTCTTTGTGTCTTTTACTTATTTGTAAGATTCTGCAATACTTTATTGAAAATTTCTTTACTAGATATTTAACATTCTCCCACCACATTCTTTTATCTTCTCCATACATTGCATTATCCTTCTCTTTCTCTATGATTCCTTTTATCTCTGCAACATAATCTTCATTCTTTAAAATCTCTGTATTTAGAATCCATGTACCCGGTCCCCTTTGCACATTACTCCAATCTATTTTAAACCGTAAAAACTTATGATCACTAAATCTAGTTTCATCATAGCTGATTTTTTCAATAAAATTCTCCACATTTCTTGTACATAGCACATAATCAATTCTTGTTTTACATATAAAATTCCCCACTATTTGCTTCCTTGAGTAAACCTTTTTCCCTCCATTTCTTTCCCTCCATACATCTATTAAGTTATTTTCTCTCATCAATTCGGTTAATTCTTTCCTCCCTGTGTCCGATTTAAAAACCATCCCCTCTGCCATGTCGAGTTTGCTAAAAACTGTGTTAAAATCCCCCACCATTATTATTTCCTTATATTTCTTTATCACACTCCTTAGACAGTTAAAAAAATCTTTCTTTTCTTTCTCTTCTGTTGGTGCATGTACATTCACTAAAATTAATTCACGTCCTTCATAATTTACTTCCACAGCCATGCATTTTCCCATCTTATCTTTGTACACCACTTTGGTTGTATTAAAAACTTCTTTTCTCATTAAAAACGCCACCCCTCTTCCAAGCCTACCATCCCCATTATTATATAAAATATCTCCTTCCCATTTCTTTTTGTATTCCATTATCACACTCTCTTTCCAATTTGTTTCTTGTAAAACAATGACATCTTCTCCTCTACACTTTTCTTTCACTCTTTCAAATTTTCCCATGTCCATCAGTCCCCTTGCATTAAAAGTAACACAACTTAAAACCATTAAAATAAATAAAAATAAATACTTAAAAACCATTATTCTCCATTTTCTCCCTCCAGGCCCTTTAACACGTCACATCTGTTTTCACTTTCATCTTGGACCTTAAACATAGTCTTTTTCCTTACATTTTCCAGATTCGGTGTTACCTTTAATGATCTCCTTCTTATTTGTCCTCTCCCTTCTCTGTCTTTGTCCATATTGTCCATTGTCATTTCCTCTTCACTTTCCGTCCCTTTACTTTGATCCTTCCTTCCTTGTCCATCTTTCTCCATGTCATCCCGATAATTTTTAAAACTGTCTGTTACTTCCATGTTGCTCGCTCCTTCTTCCATTTCTTCTTGTTGTACATTTTCTTCCTCTTGTCCTTCATCGGTTTGTCTTCCATCCCCGTTGTTTCCTTCATGCACCTGTCCGTCCACCTGATGCTCCCTACCTCCTTCCGCTTCCTCCATCCAACACTCACATTTGTTTAAAATTTCCTGACACTCCGGGCACCTGACTGCGTTACAGTCCCTTGCGAAGTGTCCCCTTTCTTCACACTTGTAGCACTTGAAATCTGGGCACTCTTTAAGCAGATGATCCGGGCTCATGCACAGCCGACAGGTCTTTACTTGGTGACTGTGCATCACCCTAAAATACTGCTGCCCTTCTGCTGTTTCCAGCTTTGTGCTGTAGGGCAATGATGCCACCTCTTTAGGGAACCTTACTTTAAGGAACCTCGTTCCATCCTCAATTTCAGTGCCCGGGTAGTATCTCCTTTTAATTTTTGATATGGGATTAACTCCCCATCCCTCCAATTTTCCGATAATTTCTCTATCATCAAGGTAGACGGGCAGGTGCATGAAGGAAACAACATAGTCTCTATTTTGCAGTTTTTTAGTTTCACAATTCACCCCTTTTATATTCAGTCCATCAATCAATTCCTCACATGTTTCCTCATTTTCCATTGTTAGTTCATATTCATGTCCTTGTCTTGGCCTTAACGCCAGAATTTTCCCATTTCCACATTTATCCACCACTGCTTTGATAATATCCACCGCTCTCACCTCATTAACATTCTCCACATTCACAATCATCGTCGCCTCTTTTAAATACTTTCTTCCACTGCACTTGTCCCGCACGTCCTGTTTATTCCCTTGTCCTGCTCGTTGTCGATAATCCAGTCTGGTGTCCTTTGCCATGCGTTTCTCTCCAGCCATTCCAGTATCGTTTGCCATTCTTGTTTCTCCAGCCAGTCCAGTGTCGTTTGCCATTCTTGTTCCTCCAGCCAGTCCAGTGTCGTTAACCATTAATCCGTCCATTTATAAAATAAAATAAAAATAACCACCCTCCAGCCAGCACAATGCTGCTGTTAGGTGGTTTAAACACTGTCAAAAAACAAACAAACAAACAAAAAACAAACTTAAAGATAACTTCAAAAACAAGCACAAAAAGAAAAAACAAAATGGAGGAGAGCCTTCCTCTCCAACTGCAGCCACTTCCACTTCCTGGAACGTACCAACTAGATCGGGCGTGACCAAGGTGGTATGGCCGTAAGCGAAATCTGCTGCCAAAATTGGGCTATTTAAAAGGTTAGACCATTAATGAAGAAAACTAAGAAGAATTTTTAAAACAACTCAAACTCTTTTAGGCTTTCTGAAAAATCTCAGAGACTTTTTCAGGCTTTTTGAAGAAATTCAGGGACTCTTTTTTTTTTTTTTATCAAAAAGCTTACAGCACCTGGTATTCCCAGGCGGTCTCCCATCCAAGTACTAACCAGGCCCGACCCTGCTTAGCTTCCGAGATCAGACGAGATCGGGCGTGACCAAGGTGGTATGGCCGTAAGCGAAAACTGCTGACAAAATTGGGCTATTTCAAAGGTTAGACCATTAGGGAAGAAAACAAAAAAGCTTACAGCACCTGGTATTCCCAGGCGGTCTCCCATCCAAGTACTAACCAGGCCCGACCCTGCTTAGCTTCCGAGATCAGACGAGATCGGGCGTGACCAAGGTGGTATGGCCGTAAGCGAAAACTGCTGCCAAAATTGGGCTATTTAAAAGGTTAGACCATTAGGGAAGAAAACAAAAAAGCTTACAGCACCTGGTATTCCCAGGCGGTCTCCCATCCAAGTACTAACCAGGCCCGACCCAGCTTAGCTTCCGAGATCAGACGAGATCGGGCGTGACCAAGGTGGTATGGCCGTAAGCGAAAACTGCTGCCAAAATTGGGCTATTTAAAAGGTTAGACCATTAGGGAAGAAAACAAAAAAGCTTACAGCACCTGGTATTCCCAGGCGGTCTCCCATCCAAGTACTAACCAGGCCCGACCCTGCTTAGCTTCCGAGATCAGACGAGATCGGGCGTGACCAAGGTGGTATGGCCGTAAGCGAAAACTGCTGGCAAAATTGGGCTATTTAAAAGGTTAGACCATTAGGGAAGAAAACAAAAAAGCTTACAGCACCTGGTATTCCCAGGCGGTCTCCCATCCAAGTACTAACCAGGGCCGACCCTGCTTAGCTTCCGAGATCAGACGAGATCGGGCGTGACCAAGGTGGTATGGCCGTAAGCGAAAACTGCTGCCAAAATTGGGCTATTTAAAAGGTTAGACCATTAGGGAAGAAAACAAAAAAGCTTACAGCACCTGGTATTCCCAGGCGGTCTCCCATCCAAGTACTAACCAGGCCCGACCCTGCTTAGCTTCCGAGATCAGACGAGATCGGGCGTGACCAAGGTGGTATGGCCGTAAGCGAAAACTGCTGCCAAAATTGGGCTATTTAAAAGATTAGACCATTAGGGAAGAAAACAA
>JAPDVR010000003.1:4223823-4228823 GCA_026230005.1 Gila orcuttii | reverse complement strand
ACTCATACAATCCTTCAATATACAATTCAGTTTTCCTTTTAAAAACCATCCAAACATCCAACACAATTTTTTCCTTTTTTGCTACAATTCTTCTCTCCCATATTGCACTTTTCATTAGCATCACACACAAATTAATAAAACTTTTGTTTTTACCCTTTTCTTCCATCCCAAACATCACCACTCTGTTCCATTCTACAGTCTTCTCCTTTAATTCCCCTCTCAACATTTCAATCAATCTTTTTCCCTTTTTGTTAAAATCTTCCAATTCTCTACAATTTAAAAACAAGTGTAAAAAACTTTCATCTTCCACATTACACACTTTACACGTTTCACTTAGTTCCATGTGGATTTTTTTTAAAATAATGTCAGTAAAAATTGCTCTGTGTCTGATTAAATATTCCAAACTCTCCAATTTCGCGTCTATCATTGTACCTTTCATGTTATTCCATATATCCTCATCTTTTAAATCTTTGTATTTCTGTACCCAGTACTCATTGGCTTTTGGTTTCCTGAAAATCCCCTCTCTAAAAAAACAGTAAAGCATTTTCACAGTACATTCATTAAAAGCATATAGTTTTTCTCCCAACTTTATATGCACTTCTTTCCCTTGTTTTTCTTCTTCCATATCTTCTATTCTTTTTATCCACTCTTTGGGTATTGCTTCTTTCATTATTTCATACTTATTTTGTAGTTCTTGTTCATTAAAATCCTCTTTTGCCACTTCCATTGTATCTATTATATACTGTAATGGTAAAAATCCCTCTTTAAATTCATATAAAATATCTCTAACTCTTGTGATCCCAACATCCCACCATTTCTTTAAAAAGATCACATTCCCCTGATTTAAAATGCCGCTGTTTAGGAATAAAGGCTGGTTTAAAATGCTCTCTCTACCTTGAGGATTAAAATTAACAATAGTTAAAAATTTCCCCCAAGCACTCATCAATTCTCTGTAAAAATCTGGCATTCCTTTCACCATCCAATTCTTAGTTTTCATCCATAAAATATTATCTCCCAAATTAAAATTCCCACATTTATTTAAAAAATATTCCATCGTCTTCTTCCACGTTGTTTTACTTTTCTCATCCAGATACTTTTTTATTACTTTAACTCTTAAGCTATTTTTTCTTTGTTCAACATCTATCAATCCCATCCCTCCCTTTCCTACTTCTCCTATTATAGTATTGTATGCAATTCTTGGAGGTTTTCCATCCCATATAAAATCCAGAAAACATTTCTTCAGCCTTTTTTCCACCCACATCGGCATTGAAGTCACATATAAAACATACCATAACTTTGCTACCATTAAAACATTTACAATTAAAACTTTCCCCTTTAAACTTAAAGTCCTCAGTTTCCAAAAAATTAACCTTCTTTCAATTCCTCCTAGTATTTCTTCCCACATTACTTCTTCAACATATTTTTCGTCTTTCCCTATTAAAACACCTAAGATCTTTATTTCATTTGATTCTTTAAACTTAAAATCATTTGCTAAAACACTCGCCCCTCCAAATCTCATATATACTGTTTTCTCTTCATTTATCTTGCTCCCTGATCCCCTACAAAACGTCTGTACCACTTCCATTGCTTTTTTAACACTCTTTATATCCTTGACTATTATTGTTGTATCGTCTGCGTATTGAAATATGTTTTCATTTTCCCCACTCTCTTCAATGTCTATCCCTCTTATTTCTTTATCTCTTTTAACAGCTAATCCCAAAGGTTCTGCAACTAGTGAATATAAAAGTGCTGATAGTGGACATCCTTGTCTTATTGATCTAGTTAATTTAAAACATTCTGTTAAAAAACCATTACATTTTACTCTTGTTATTGCTCCTTTATATAAAATTTTAATCCATTTGATAAAACTTTCCCCAAACCCATACCCACTTAAAATCTCAAATAAATAATCATGCTCTACTCTGTCAAAGGCCTTTTCAAAATCCAAACTAATAACATATCCACCCCTGTTTTTTTCTTTCATATACCTTATTCTATCTATTATACTCATTGTTGTGTCTGCTATATCCTTCCCTTTCACTCCATATACTTGATTTGTTTTGATTATGGTTGGCATTACCTCTTTCAATCTGTTGGCTAAAACTTTTGTTAAAATTTTCAAATCTGTATTCAGCATTGTAATTGGTCTATAATTTTTTAAGTCTACTTTTTCTCCTTTTCTTTTATATATCAACTTAATTATTCCCATCCCCATTCTCTGATTCATTTCTTCTTTCTTAAAAATCTCTTCATATACTTCTTTTAAAATACCGGTTAAAAAATCCTTAAAGTTTATGTAAAATTCATTCCCTAAACCATCAATACCTGGGCTTTTCCTTTTATTCAGTTCACTTATTGCTCTTCTTATCTCCTCTTCTCTTATCTCTAGGTCACACTCTTTTTTGTCATCCTCTCCTACTTTTGTCTTTAATTGTTTCAATAATTCTAGTTTTTCTTCATCTTTTACTCCTTCTGCTTTAAATAGCTTTTCATAATATGCTTTTATTGCTTTTAATATCTCCTCATTTGTTTCCACTATCTCTCCATCTTCCCTTTGTATTCCTTTAATTGTTTGTGACATTCCCCTTCTTCTTTCCAAGTCAAAAAAAAACTTAGTACATTTCTCTCCTTCTACTGTGTACTTTGCTTTGCTTCTTAATCGTGCCCCGTTATATTTCTTCTCTTCTATTTCTTTCAATTTTCCCTCTATTTCTTTTACTTTTTGTAGATCTTTTTCCTTCATATTCAATTCCATTTCTAGTTGTTCTCTTATTCCTCTTTCCTTATCCTTTTTGCATCTTTGAATTATCCCACAATATTTTATGGTAAACTTTTTGATTAAATGCTTCACATTTTCCCACCATATTCTTTTGTCTTCCATGTACATTCCATTTTCTTTTTCCTTTTCAATGATTTCTTTTATACTTAAAACATAATCTTCATTCTTTAAAACCTCTGTGTTTAAAACCCATACTCCCGGCCCTTTTTTCATTGTACTCCAGTCTATTTGTATAAAAATTGGCTTATGATCACTTAAGCTTGTTTCTTCATATTTTATTTTTCCGATAAAACCCTCTATATTTCTGCTACATAAAATAAAATCTATTCTTGTTTTACACATAAAATTTCCAACCAATTGTCTCCTCGAATATTCTTTTTTCTTTTCATTTCTTTCTCTCCATATATCAATCATATTATTTTCTTCCATTAGCACTTTCAATTCTTTCCTTCCTTGATCCGCTTTAAAAACCATTCCCTCTGCCATTTCTAATTTACTAAAAACCGTGTTAAAATCACCCAACATAATAACTTCTTTGTGCTTTTTAAGAAAATCCCTTAATCCATTAAAATACCCTTTCTTTTCTTTCTCTTCTGTAGGAGCGTGTACATTTGCTACAATTACTTTCTTCTCTTCATACTCCATTTCCACCGCTATACATTTCCCATCATTATCCTTATACACTGTTTTACATGTTACACCTCTGTTTTCTTTTATTAAAACTGCCACTCCTCTGCCCATTCTACCATCCCCGTTGCTAAATAAAATTTCCCCATTCCATCTTTTCCTCATTTCACTTATAACCCCTTCTCTCCAGTTAGTTTCTTGTAAAAAAATCACATCCTCTCCTTTACACATTTGTTTTACTTTTTCAAATTTGCTTACGTCTAAAAGTCCTCTAGCGTTAAAAGTAACAATTCTTAAAAGCATGAAAACTATTAAAACATTGATAAAACCCATCATGTCATTTCATTCTCCTCCAGATCCTTTAACACATCATACTTATTCCCAGTCTCAATTGAGTTCTCTTTAAGCGTTTTTTTCCTAGCAGTCTCTAAATTGGGCGTTACCTTCATTGATCTTCTTCTTTTTGTTGACTTCAGTTGTTTATCTTCCTCTTCATTTCCCCCTTCACTTTCCTTTACAGCTGCTTGTTCTTTATTCCTTTGATCATTAAGTTCCACATTGTCCAACTCACTTTGCAAACTTTCAGTCAAATCCATTTGGGCACTTTCCAAACTGTCAGTCAAGTCCATCTGTGTTTCCTCCTCTTGTTGTGTTTGTATGTCATGTCCATTATATGCTTCCTCTTGATCCTCAGTATCTTTATTTCCTGTTGATTCATTGTTTTGTAATCCTCTTAATTCCTCCTCTTGCTCTTCGTTGTCTCTTTCATGCATTTGCCTGTCTACCTGCTGCTCCTCCTCCTCTCTCCCCATCCAACACTCACACCTGTTTAAAACCATTTTGCAATCCGGGCACGTTACCACGTTGCAGTCTCTCGCGAAGTGCCCCCTCTCCTCGCACTTATAACACTTAAATTCCGGACAGTCCTTTACCACATGGTCCGGGCTCATGCACAGCCTACAGGTCTTCACCTGGTGGCTGTGCATCACCCGGAAATATTGTGGGCCCTCCGCCGTCTCTATTTTTGTGCTGTACGGGAGGGAGGCGACTTCTTTCGGGAAACGTGTTTTAACAAACCTTGTCCCGTCCTCAATACTAGTGCCCGGATACATTCTTCGTTTAACTTTTGAGATGGGGGTTACTCCCCATCCCTCCAATTTGCTTAAAATCTCCTCGTCAGCAGTGTAGACTGGCAAATGCATGAAGGACACAACGTACTCTCTGTTTTGTAGTCTTTTTACCTCACAGTCAATGCCCTTTATTTTCAATCCATCCATTAACAGCTCTATGTCATCTTCGTGTTCCAGTGTTACCTCGTATTCCTTCACTTTTTTGGGTCTAACTGCTAAAATCCTTCCTTCTCCAATCTGCTCCGTCACCGCTTTAATGATATCCACCGCCTTTGCATCTTTCACATGTCCTACATCCACCGTTACAGTTGCTTCTTTTAAGTACACTCTCTTTCCATCTTCTTTCCTTACATCTCGATTTATTCCACTTCCATCTCGTTGTCTTTTTTCCAGTCCAGTGCCTTTTGCCGTACGTGTTCCTCCAGCCAGTCCAGTGTCGTTTGCCGTGTATGTTCCTCGAGCCA
>JAPDVR010000003.1:4216323-4218823 GCA_026230005.1 Gila orcuttii | reverse complement strand
TGTTCTTTTCATGCATGTATCTTATTGTATCTTTTATACTTATTGTTGTGTCTGCTATGTCTCTTCCTTTCACTCCGTACGCTTGGTTGGTTTTAATTATACTCGGCATTACTTCCTTCAATCTGTTGGCTAAAATTTTCGATAAAATCTTTAAATCTGTATTTAACATCGTAATTGGTCTGTAGTTCTTCAAATCTATCTTCTCTCCTTTTCGCTTGTATATCAATTTCATTAATCCCATTCCCATTCGTTCATTCAGTTCTCCTTTCTTAAAAACATCTACATATACTTCTTAAAAAATCTTTTAAAACTATATAAAATTCACTCCCCAAACCATCTATACCCGGACTTTTCTTTTTGTTTAATTCGCTTATTGCTCTTTTTATCTCTTCGTCTCTTATCTCTTCATCACACTCTTTTTTGTCTAGTTCTCCAAGGGTTGTTTTTATTTGTTTCAGTAACTCCAGTTTCTCTTCTTCTTTCACTCCCTCTGCACTAAACAAATTCTCATAGTATGCTTTTATTTCCTTTAGTATTTCCTCGTTTGTTTCCACAACCACTCCATTTTTTCCTCTAATTTCTTTTATCATTTTCGCTTTCCCTCTACTTTTTTCTAGATCGAAGAAAAACTTTGTACATTTTTCGCCCTCCACCGTGTATTTTGCCTTACTTCTTAGTCTTGCTCCTTCATATTTCTCCTCCTCCATTTCTTTCAATTTTCCCTCTAATTCTTTTGTTTTTTGTAAATCTTTTCCATTCTCATTTAATTCTTTTTTCAATTTTTCTCTTATTTCTCTCTCCGTATTTCTCTTACTTTTCTGTATTAGCTTGCAGTACTTCATAGTAAATTTTTTAACTAAATATTTTGTATTTTCCCACCATATTCTTTTATCCTCAATATACATTTCGTTCTCCTTTTCAGTTTCAATAATCTCTTTAACATTTAAAATATAATCTTCATTTTTTAAAATCTCTGTGTTTAAAACCCATACTCCCGGCCCTCTTTTCACAGAACTCCAGTCTATTTGCATAAAAATTGGTTTATGATCGCTTAGACTTGTTTCTTCGTATTTAATGTTACTAATAAAATCCCCAACGTTCCTTGTACATAATAAAAAATCAATTCTTGTTTTGCACATAAAATTCCCCACTAATTGTCTTCTTGAATATTCTCTCGTTTTTTCATTTCTTTCTCTCCATACATCGATCATATTATTTTCTTCCATTAATAGCTTCAACTCTTTTCTTCCTTTGTCACTTTTAAAAACCATTCCCTCTCCCATTTCTAATTTGCTAAAAACAGTATTAAAATCACCCATCATTATAACTTCTTTGTATTTCTTTAGGAATTCTCTTAAAACACTAAAAAACTCTTTCTTTTCGTTCTCTTCCGTTGGCGCATGAACATTCACTACAACTACTACTTTCCCCTCAAATTCCATTTCTACTGCCATACATTTCCCTTCTTTATCATTGTATATTGTTTTACCTTTTACACCTCTGTTTTCCTTTATTAAAACCGCTACACCTCTGCCCTGCCTATCATCCCCATTATTATATAAAATCTCTCCGTTCCATCTTTTTCTTATTTCAGTCATAAAACCTTCCCTCCAGTTAGTCTCTTGTAATAAAATCACATCTTCATTCTTGAACATTTCTTTCACTTTCTCAAATTTTCTTACGTCTAAAAGTCCTCTGGCATTAAAAGTAACACAACTAAAAGCCATTAAAAGAAAAACAAATAAATACCTAAAAACCATTAATCTTCATCTTCTCCCTCCAGATCCTTTAACACTTCAAACCTATTTTCACAATCTAAAACCTTTAAAATAGTCTTTTTTCTTGCGTTACCAATATTTGGTTTTACCTTTACTAGTCTTCTTCTTAATTGTCCTTTCCCCTCTCTGTCTTTGTCCGTCGTTGTTTCTTCTTCACCTTCAGTCTCACTTTGATCCTTTGTTTCATGTCCATCTTTTTCCACGTCGTCCAGGTAGCTTTTAAAACTGTCCGAAATGTCCATAACTGTCCATTGAGTGTCCTGCTCCATTGTTTGTTCTTTATCGTTCTCTTGTTGTCCTTTCTCTCTGATGCTCGCTGCTCCTTCCATTTCTTGTTGTGGGCTTTCTTCCGGTTGTCCTTCGTCAATTTGCCGTTCCTCCTCGTTGTTTCCTTCATGCACCTGTCCGTCCACCCGATTTTCCCTACCTCCTTCCTCTTCCTCCATCCAACATTCGCATTTATTTAAGGTTTCTCTGCAATCCGGGCACCTGACAGCATTGCAATCCCTTGCAAAATGTCCCCTCTCCTCGCATTTGTAGCACTTGAAGTCAGGGCAGTCTTTCAGTAAATGTTCTGGGCTCGTGCACAGCCGACAGGTTTTAACCTGGTGACTGTGCACCACCCTAAAATACTGTGGCCCTTCCGCTGTTTCCAGCTTCGTGCTGTACGGTAGCGATGCTACCTCTTTAGGGAACCGCACCTTTAGGAACCTTGTTCCGTC
>JAPDVR010000003.1:4203823-4211323 GCA_026230005.1 Gila orcuttii | reverse complement strand
ACAGGTTCACAAACTTTTTACTTTGACAATTTCCCTCCCATCCAAACATCACTATCCTCTTCCATTCTATTACCTCTTCATCCCAGTCCTCAATTAATTCTTTTATCATCTTTTTGCATTTTCTGTAAAAGCCCTCCAACTCTTTACAGTATAAAAACAAGTGTAAAATTCCTTCATCTTCGTCTTTGCATACCTTACATGTTGCATTCTGTTCCATTCCAATCTTAGTTAAAATACAGTCTGTAAAAATTGCTTTGTGCCTTATTAAATACTCTAAACATTCCAGTTTGGTTTCCACAATCTTTCCCCTCGTATTTCTCCATATACTTCCTTTTTTCAGATCTTTAAATCTCTGTACCCAAAAATTGTTAGCAACTGGTTCTTTAAAAACACCATCTCTAAAATAACAATAAAACTGTTTCACATTACACTCCTTAAAATTACATAGTTTCCCTTTCAGTCTGACATAAATGTCTTTCTCTTCCTTCCATTCCTCCATGTTTTCTATTCTTTTAATCCATTCCTTCGGTATTGCGTTTTTGATAATTTCGTATTTATTTTCTATTTCTCTTTCGCTGCATTCCTCTTTTGCTTCCTCCATTGCATCCTTTATAAATTGTGATGGTAAAAACCCTTCTTTAAATTCATACAAAACATCTCTTACCCTTGTTATTCCCACCTCCATCCATTTTTTAAAAAAGATCTCTTTCCCATCTCTTAAAATACTTTTGTTTAAGAACAGGGGTTGATTTAAAATGTTTTCTCTTCCTTTCAGATTATAATCTATTACAGTTAAGAAATCCCCCCAAGCACTTAAAATTTCCTTGTAGAAGTCAGGTAATTCTTCCGCCATCCAGTTTTTAGTTTTCATCCATAAAATATCCTCCCCCAAATTAAAATTCCCACATTTGTTTAAAAAATATTTCATAACTTTCTTCCATTCCGTTTCATTTTCTTCTTGCAACAATTTTTTGACTATTTTAACTCTTAAGCAGTTTTTCCTTTGTTTAATATCCATTAACCCCAACCCACCCTCTTCTAATGGTCCTAATAAGGTGTTGTATGCTATTCTTGAGGGTTTACCCTCCCACAAAAAACTGAGAAAACATTTCTTCAACCTCCCTTCTACCCACAAAGGCATTTCTGTCACATATAAAACGTACCACAACTTTGAAGCCATTAAAACATTCAATACTAAAACCTTCCCTTTCAAATTTAAAGCCCTCATTCTCCAAAAATTTAACCTCCGCTCTATTCCTGTTATCAATTCCTCCCACATTTTGTCTCTTACTTGCTTCCCATCCTTTCCCATTAATATCCCTAAAATCCTAATTTCTTCAACTTCCTTAAAATTAAAACATTCCGTTAACACTGACGTTGCCCCAAACCTCATATACACTGTCTTGTCCTCATTAATTTTGCTTCCTGATCCTTTGCAAAATTCTTGTACATTCTTCATTACTTGTTTTACACCCTCTGTCCCTTTAACTATTATTGTTGTGTCATCCGCATATTGAAAAATTTTCCCTTCTGCTTTGCTTTCCTGTATTTGTATTCCTTTTATTTTCTCTTCTTTTCGTATTGCTAGGCCCAACGGTTCTGCTACAAGAGAGTATAATAAAGCTGAGAGTGGACATCCTTGTCTAATTGATCTAGTTATTTTAAAACATTCCGTTAAAAAACCGTTACATTTTATTTTTGTTAGAGCCCCCTTATATAAAATCTTTATCCATTTCACAAAATTCTCACCAAACCCAAACCTATTTAAAACCCCAAACAAATATTCATGCTCCACTCTATCAAAAGCCTTTTCGAAGTCTAAGCTGATCACATACCCCTCATCATTCTTTTCTTTTATGTATTGTATTGTGTCCCTTATACTCATCGTTATGTCTGCTATGTCTCTTCCTTTAACTGCATATGCTTGATTTGTTTTTATTATTTGAGGCATCACTTCTTTTAACCTATTTGCTAAAATCTTTGCTAATATCTTTAAATCAGTATTTAGCATTGTTATTGGCCTGTAGTTTTTTAAATCAGTTTGTTCACCTTTCCTTTTATATATTAGCTTCATCAGCCCCATTCCCATCCTTTCATTCATCTCTTCCTCCTTAAATATTTCCTTAAAAACCTCCTTTAAAATCTCTATTAAAATGTCCTTAAAACGTATATAAAATTCACTTCCCAAACCATCTATCCCTGGGCTTTTGCTTTTATTTAGTTGATCTATCACTCTTTTGATCTCCTCATTCCTGATTTCCCCATCACATTCCTTTTTATCCTCTTCACTTAAATTTGTTTCAATATAATTTAACAGTTTCTTTTTTTCCTCTTCTTCCACTCCTCTTGTTTTAAAAAGATCCTCATAAAAAAGCTTTATCTCTTCTAGCACTTTTCCATTCCCCTCCACAATCTCTCCACTTCTCCCTTTTATTTCTTTTATTATTCCAGCTTTCGCCCTCTTTTTCTCCAAGTCAAAGAAAAACTTTGTGCATTTCTCCCCCTCCACCATATATTTGTTCTTACTTCTTAATCTTGCCCCCTCATATTCTTTTTCTTCTATTTCTTTGAGTTTCCCCTCTATTTCTTTTATCTTTTTTTATGTCTTTACTCTCACTATTTAATTCTCTTCCTAGCATCTCCTTTATTTCTTTTTCTTTGTGTCTTTTACTTATTTGTAAGATTCTGCAATACTTTATTGAAAATTTCTTTACTAGATATTTAACATTCTCCCACCACATTCTTTTATCTTCTCCATACATTCCATTATCCTTCTCTTTCTCTATGATTCCTTTTATCTCTGCAACATAATCTTCATTCTTTAAAATCTCTGTATTTAGAATCCATGTACCCGGTCCCCTTTGCACATTACTCCAATCTATTTTAAACCGTAAAAACTTATGATCACTAAATCTAGTTTCATCATAGCTGATTTTTTCAATAAAATTCTCCACATTTCTTGTACATAGCACATAATCAATTCTTGTTTTACATATAAAATTCCCCACTATTTGCTTCCTTGAGTAAACCTTTTTCCCTCCATTTCTTTCCCTCCATACATCTATTAAGTTATTTTCTCTCATCAATTCGGTTAATTCTTTCCTCCCTGTGTCCGATTTAAAAACCATCCCCTCTGCCATGTCGAGTTTGCTAAAAACTGTGTTAAAATCCCCCACCATTATTATTTCCTTATATTTCTTTATCACACTCCTTAGACAGTTAAAAAAATCTTTCTTTTCTTTCTCTTCTGTTGGTGCATGTACATTCACTAAAATTAATTCACGTCCTTCATAATTTACTTCCACAGCCATGCATTTTCCCATCTTATCTTTGTACACCACTTTGGTTGTATTAAAAACTTCTTTTCTCATTAAAAACGCCACCCCTCTTCCAAGCCTACCATCCCCATTATTATATAAAATATCTCCTTCCCATTTCTTTTTGTATTCCATTATCACACTCTCTTTCCAATTTGTTTCTTGTAAAACAATGACATCTTCTCCTCTACACTTTTCTTTCACTCTTTCAAATTTTCCCATGTCCATCAGTCCCCTTGCATTAAAAGTAACACAACTTAAAACCATTAATATAAATAAAAATAAATACTTAAAAACCATTATTCTCCATTTTCTCCCTCCAGGCCCTTTAACCCTTAAAGGTCTAAGGGGTTTTAAGTCCGCCTGGCACTATGTTGATATTTTGGCTTCTAGAATGGTCAATTTTCATAGCAGAGTGAAGAGAGTCATATTTCTGGATTCTATAGATTCTCAGCTACAATGTGGATGCATTGTC
The DNA here is from genome assembly GCA_026230005.1 of Gila orcuttii. Classification (NCBI taxonomy): domain Eukaryota; kingdom Metazoa; phylum Chordata; class Actinopteri; order Cypriniformes; family Leuciscidae; genus Gila; species Gila orcuttii. The sequence continues at coordinate 4,207,531 of JAPDVR010000003.1, read as the reverse complement.
AATACACTTCTTGAGACATTTGTATGTGTTCTGATGTGATATATCACCAAGAAATACAAAAACGGAAATTATTTTTTTTTGGTTTTATTATATAAAAAATATTAAACCTAAATGAATAAGGGATTTTACAACAAATATTTATTCCTCAAAGGCTTTAGAAAAAAAAGAAAAAAAAATGGGTGAAAAAATATAAAGAAACAAATGAACTATTTACATTTCTGTGACTGTAGTCACCATACGTTTTTTTTTTTTTTTTTTTTTGGTGAAAGACAGAAATTATAAGAAAATGTAAAGGGAACATAAATGTTCATTTTGAATTGAATATTCTGTCTCAATTTACCAAACACAACCAAAAACAACCTCTAGATGTCACTGTGCACTGCATTTGCACATCAGTCCACACAGGAAGGGGTCCTGGCTGGGTTGCGCGTTCGGGGTCCTGTGTTGCGCAATGATGCAATCGGCTGTTCTGAGGTTGTTCTAAAACACACGGATTTTGTCAGTTTACATTCCCACATATCAAAAGTTGTACAGCCTTTACTACAATGTGGTAAATAAAGATTAGCTATTCATCATCATGTGTGTATTTTTACATCCAAGTCATAGAACTTCTAACTACAATAATCTGACTATATTACTGTAGCCTTCATCATTACGCACCGAGTATAACTACAATGTCTAAACCAAACCCCCATCCCATGTAGACAAATAGTACAGGCCTTAGATAAGGCTTACTGCACCATTATTTCTGAAAAGCTACAATAAAATTTCCCTAAATAACATTACAATAAAATAGACGAGCAAACTAAACGAAATAGCTTGTAAACGAAGATGGAATAACTTACATGCGGCCAAAATGCGCACATGATTTGATTACGGCTCCGTTATTTCTGAAAAGCTACAATAAAATAATTTGGCTAAAAAATGATTCAATATATATTAGACAATATATTATCAGCAATATTGCATTCATACTTACTACTCAAATGGATCGATTCCGTCCAGAATTTGATCATCTTCATCCGGATCAGATCCGTTCTCACTCTCACTATCTCGCTCTCGGCAAAAATCATTTCAGCAGCTTGCTCGGCAGTGAATCTTTGTTTGGCCATGTTTTCTTTGAAAATAATCTAGTACAAATACGTGTTTCTCCAAATGTGTTGTGTCCAAAACCGTATGTAAGACGAAAACATTTTGCGAATCCCACGTGGGATTGATTCCAAACCCCTCCCCTTTTTTACGTTCCTGACAACGTCATTTTTTGTTTTTGGTCTGTGATTGGTTCACACACAAGTCTGTCATTGGTTCACACACAGGTCTGTCATTGGTTCACACACAAATCTGTCATTGGTTCACACACACACACCCACAACAGCACTGTATATCAAAAGATAGGCTTAAGTACAATTTCTCTCTTTTGCGGTAAAATGCTATAGATTTGCACTCAAATACGGAAGGCTTATCATTCGCGGAAGTCAACACAGTCAGTCTCGTTTTACGCAGACGAATGTCAGCTTTTTAATAAAAAAAAAAGTAAGTTAATACCCTGATCCATTCCGAAGTTATTAATAAATTTGTAAGGGGAGTGCATTTTGACGCTCTAGAGCGTCACATCTGTTTTCACTTTCATCTTGGACCTTAAACATAGTCTTTTTCCTTACATTTTCCAGATTCGGTGTTACCTTTAATGATCTCCTTCTTATTTGTCCTCTCCCTTCTCTGTCTTTGTCCATATTGTCCATTGTCATTTCCTCTTCACTTTCCGTCCCTTTACTTTGATCCTTCCTTCCTTGTCCATCTTTCTCCATGTCATCCCGATAATTTTTAAAACTGTCTGATACTTCCATGTTGCTCGCTCCTTCTTCCATTTCTTCTTGTTGTACATTTTCTTCCTCTTGTCCTTCATCGGTTTGTCTTCCATCCCCGTTGTTTCCTTCATGCACCTGTCCGTCCACCTGATGCTCCCTACCTCCTTCCGCTTCCTCCATCCAACACTCACATTTGTTTAAAATTTCCTGACACTCCGGGCACCTGACTGCGTTACAGTCCCTTGCGAAGTGTCCCCTTTCTTCACACTTGTAGCACTTGAAATCTGGGCACTCTTTAAGCAGATGATCCGGGCTCATGCACAGCCGACAGGTCTTTACTTGGTGACTGTGCATCACCCTAAAATACTGCTGCCCTTCTGCTGTTTCCAGCTTTGTGCTGTAGGGCAATGATGCCACCTCTTTAGGGAACCTTACTTTAAGGAACCTCGTTCCATCCTCAATTTCAGTGCCCGGGTAGTATCTCCTTTTAATTTTTGATATGGGATTAACTCCCCATCCCTCCAATTTTCCGATAATTTCTCTATCATCAAGGTAGACGGGCAGGTGCATGAAGGAAACAACATAGTCTCTATTTTGCAGTTTTTTAGTTTCACAATTCACCCCTTTTATATTCAGTCCATCAATCAATTCCTCACATGTTTCCTCATTTTCCATTGTTAGTTCATATTCATGTCCTTGTCTTGGCCTTAACGCCAGAATTTTCCCATTTCCACATTTATCCACCACTGCTTTGATAATATCCACCGCTCTCACCTCATTAACATTCTCCACATTCACAATCATCGTCGCCTCTTTTAAATACTTTCTTCCACTGCACTTGTCCCGCACGTCCTGTTTATTCCCTTGTCCTGCTCGTTGTCGATAATCCAGTCTGGTGTCCTTTGCCATGCGTTTCTCTCCAGCCATTCCAGTATCGTTTGCCATTCTTGTTTCTCCAGCCAGTCCAGTGTCGTTTGCCATTCTTGTTCCTCCAGCCAGTCCAGTGTCGTTAACCATTAATCCGTCCATTTATAAAATAAAATAAAAATAACCACCCTCCAGCCAGCACAATGCTGCTGTTAGGTGGTTTAAACACTGTCAAAAAACAAACAAACAAACAAAAAACAAACTTAAAGATAACTTCAAAAACAAGCACAAAAAGAAAAAACAAAATGGAGGAGAGCCTTCCTCTCCAACTGCAGCCACTTCCACTTCCTGGAACGTACCAACTAGATCGGGCGTGACCAAGGTGGTATGGCCGTAAGCGAAAACTGCTGCAAAAATTGGGCTATTTAAAAGGTTAGACCATTAGGAAAGAAAACAAAAAAGCTTACAGCACCTGGTATTCCCAGGCGGTCTCCCATCCAAGTACTAACCAGGCCCGACCCTGCTTAGCTTCCGAGATCAGACGAGATCGGGCGTGACCAAGGTGGTATGGCAGTAAGCGAAAACTGCTGGCAAAATTGGGCTATTTAAAAGGTTAGACCATTAGGGAAGAAAACAAAAAAGCTTACAGCACCTGGTATTCCCAGGCGGTCTCCCATCCAAGTACTAACCAGGCCCGACCCTGCTTAGCTTCCGAGATCAGACGAGATCGGGCGTGACCAAGGTGGTATGGCCGTAAGCGAAAACTGCTGGCAAAATTGGGCTATTTAAAAGGTTAGACCATTAGGGAAGAAAACAAAAAAGCTTACAGCACCTGGTATTCCCAGGCGGTCTCCCATCCAAGTACTAACCAGGCCCGACCCTGCTTAGCTTCCGAGATCAGACGAGATCGGGCGTGACCAAGGTGGTATGGCCGTAAGCGAAAACTGCTGCCAAAATTGGGCTATTTAAATGGTTAGACCATTAGGGAAGAAAACAAAAAAGCTTACAGCACCTGGTAGTCCCAGGCGGTCTC
>JAPDVR010000003.1:3941323-4198823 GCA_026230005.1 Gila orcuttii | reverse complement strand
TACAGCACCTGGTATTCCCAGGCGGTCTCCCATCCAAGTACTAACCAGGCCCGACCCTGCTTAGCTTCCGAGATCAGACGAGATCGGGCGTGACCAAGGTGGTATGGCCGTAAGCGAAAACTGCTGGCAAAATTGGGCTATTTAAAAGGTTAGACCATTAGGGAAGAAAACAAAAAAGCTTACAGCACCTGGTATTCCCAGGCGGTCTCCCATCCAAGTACTAACCAGGCCCGACCCTGCTTAGCTTCCGAGATCAGACGAGATCGGGCATGACCAAGGTGGTATGGCCGTAAGCGAAAACTGCTGGCAAAATTGGGCTATTTAAAAGGTTAGACCATTAGGGAAGAAAACAAAAAATCTTACAGCACCTGGTATTCCCAGGCGGTCTCCCATCCAAGTACTAACCAGGCCCGACCCTGCTTAGCTTCCGAGATCAGACGAGATCGGGCGTGACCAAGGTGGTATGGCCGTAAGCGAAAACTGCTGCCAAAATTGGGCTATTTAAAAGGTTAGACCATTAATGAAGAAAACTAAGAAGAATTTTTAAAACAACTCAAAGTCTTTTAGGCTTTCTGAAAAATCTCAGAGACTTTTTCAGGCTTTTTGAAGAAATTCAGGGACTCTTTTTTTTTTTTTTTTTATCAAAAAGCTTACAGCACCTGGTATTCCCAGGCGGTCTCCCATCCAAGTACTAACCAGGCCCGACCCAGCTTAGCTTCCGAGATCAGACGAGATCGGGCGTGACCTAGGTGGTATGGCCGTAAGCGAAAACTGCTGCCAAAATTGGGCTATTTAAAAGGTTAGACCATTAATGAAGAAAACTAAGAAGAATTTTTAAAACAACTCAAACTCTTTTAGGATTTCTGAAAAATCTCAGAGACTTCTTCAGGCTTTTTGAAGAAATTCAGGGACTCTTTTTTTTTTTTTTTATCAAAAAGCTTACAGCACCTGGTATTCCCAGGCGGTCTCCCATCCAAGTACTAACCAGGCCCGACCCTGCTTAGCTTCCGAGATCAGACGAGATCGGGCGTGACCTTTTTTTTTTTATCTTTTTATTGAAATTCACACATTTTCTAAGCAATTTTTACATCATTTGTCAGTCAAAACATTATTATAATTATTATTCTCTCTTTTACACACAAAATTTTTTACCAATTGAACAAAATCTCTTTTCTCTCTCCCTCTTTAATGAACTTATTACCGTTTATAAAAAAGTCCTTCACCTCGGTTTCTCCATATATACAGCACATTTCAACATCTCTCTTCACTATTGCTTTGAACAAGTCTTTAATTTTGACTTTTCTTCCCTCAAAGTGTGCATAATTCCGTCTGTACACCACCGCTAGCCTGGCATGGCTTAACACGTAGTTGATAAACCAAAAGTCTTTTGACTTCTTTTTCAAAAATACTCCAAATAAAAATATTTTTTTCCAATCTTTTTCCAAATCCACCTCATGAAAACAGTTCTTTTTTAACAGACTTTTTAAAAAAACAAAAAAATCCTTTAGTTCATCACATTCTAGAAAATAATGCAGAAAACTCTCATTATCAGCATTACATACATCACACATCGCATTGATATTTCTATTTATTTGATTTAATACCATATTGGTATAAATCCTATTGTGCCTAATTAAGAAATCATTGTTTTCGCATTCTATAGTGTTGTATTTTATATCTAGATTTGACCAAATTTTCTTTACATCCAAATCTTCAAATACTCTACTCCAGACTTTTTCAGATGCTGGCTCCTTAATTTGATCTATTATTAACAAGTCATATACTTTCTTCACACTTATGCTTTTTATACTATATCTCTCCTCGCCTTTTATTATGTACAGCTCAGGTAAATCTTGTTGCTTTTTCTTTACACAACTACCCTCTATAATATTTACCCACTTTGCTGGCATACTTGCTTTGATTCTTTCGTATATTCTATTCACCTTTTCTCTACTTTCCATTCCTTCCAACTCACATACTGAGTCATATATGCAGTTCTTTCTTAGGAACCCCGGAATAACTTCATATATGATGTCCTTTACTTGCCTTATTCCGGCCTCTATAAATTTGGGCTCATATATCGTTCTACCGTTGTGTTTAAATTTCTCATTTAAAAACAGTGGCAAATTTATAAATTCTTGCACCTCTGTGCATTCATACTCTATTTTCGGCAATAATTGTCTCCATGCCTCTATCACCTCTCTGTACAAACCAGGTATTCTTTCCGTCATTGATTGCTTAAATCCCATAAACCACCCATACTCTCCTATTCCCCCCACGTCATCGATATATTTCCTCAAAAACTCCCTCCAACCATAATCCCATCTTCTTTCCATATATTTTCTAACAGTTTTTATCCTTATTGCACACTTTTTTGTTCTTAAATCAATCAGCTTTAATCCACCCTCTCCTTTCCTCCCAACCAATGTTTTTTGTGCAATTTTAACTCCTTTCCCTTCCCATATAAAGTCACATACAATTTTGTTTAACTCATTCATCACCCACTCAGGCATTTCAATTACACTCATTGTATATACACAAACAGATAGCATGAGATTATTAACCACTATTATTTTCCCTTTTAACCTCAGTTTTCTCCCTCTCCATGCTGTGCAGACTGTTCTTATCCTGTTTATTACCCCAGTCCATGTTACATCTCTCGCGTCATTAGAATCTACCCCCAAATATATACCTAAAACCTTCATATACTTTTCCTCCACTCTCAAGCCTACATCAGTACTTTCTACTTCTCCTATGTACATTATTTCTGATTTATCTCTGTTTATCTTCGCACCAGATGCCATTCCATACTTTTCCACCAACTCTAAGACTTTCTTTACACTGCTTATCTCTCTTACTGTTACTGTCGTATCATCGGCGTACTGGTTTATTACGCATTTCCCTCCAAATGGCAACTCAATTCCTTTTATTGTTTTATCTGCCTTAATTAATAAGGCCAAGGGTTCCACAGAGATAGCATATAACAACGCTGATAAGGGGCATCCTTGTCGCACTGATCTTCCCACCTCAAATGTGTCAGTTAAGACGCCATTCACTTTTATACAACTTCTGGCACTACCATACAATCTCCTTACCCATCCCACCATTCTTTCCCCAAAACCAAACTTTTCTAGAACCTTAAATAAAAAATTGTGCTCAACTCTATCGAATGCCTTATTCCAGTCTATCCCCACCACTATCCCACCTTTTCCATCTTTTTTCATATACTCAATCACATCTCTGATTGTAGCGATCGTATCAGCTATGTCTCTTCCTGGTATACTGTAGCTTTGTGTTGGCTGGACTATATCTCCTATTACTTTTTTCATCCTGTTTGCTAGAATTTTGGTGAGTATCTTGTAATCTGTGTTGAGTAAACTAATCGGTCTATAATTTTCCAGATCTAATTTATTTCCTTTTTTAAAGACCAAGGTTATCACTCCTTCTACCATTTTACCCTGGATTACTTCCTTTCTTTCAATTTCCTTATATACCTCTACGAGTATATGTGCTACTTCATTTTTGTAAACTTTATACCATTCTGCCCCTATCCCATCACTCCCAGGGCTTCTCCCGTTTTTTAAACCTTCTATTGCAGCTATAACTTCTTCTTCCTCTATCTCTCTATCACACCATCTCATATCTTCTTCTCCGAGTTCACTCTCAACACACTTAAATACTTCATCTATGCTTGCCTCATCTACACATCCTCTCTTATATAACTCACCGTAAAACTCTTGTACCCTCTCTACAATCTCCACATAGTCTGTAATTATCTCTTTCTTTTTTGAATGTATTTCATGGATATATGTCTTACTCTGCCTTCTTTTCTCCAACCCTAGGAAATATCCCGTGCACTTCTCTCCTTCGAGTGCATATTTCGCCTTGCTTCTTAAAATTGCCCCTCTGCATTTTTCCTTCTCATATCTCTCCAACTGCATTTTCGCCTCTACATACTTTTCCATACTATATCCTTCTTCATCATCAGCCTTACTAAGCTCTATCCTTACTTTCTCTCTGAGCTCCCTTTCTTCTTTCATCATCTTTTTTTTCCTTCCTTTACTATACCTTATACTTAAAGTTTTTATTTTATCCTTCGTCTCTTCCCATCTCTTTCCAATATCATCATTTAATTTATCCCTCTTCAGACTTTCTTCCAACCACTGGTTTTCTTGAACAAACAATTCTTTTATCTGCTGTCTATACCCTTCCTCCCCAATGTATCCTGCATTTAATATCCACATCCCCCCGCTCACTTCTCTTTTCCCTACTTTAATTCCAAATCTAACAGCATCATGATCACTAAAATGATTCCCCTGATGTCTTACTTCATCTATATAGTTTATAGTGTCACCTTGTACCAACACAAGATCAATCCTACTCTGTTTTAATTTTCCATCTTTCATCTGCCTCCTTGTAAACTCTCTCTTCTCTGGGTTCTCATATCTCCATACATCTATCAATCCTTTATCTTTCATCACTTCCATCAACATTATTCTTGACTTTTCCCACCTGAAACTCCCCCCTTTCCCGACATCTAATCTACTACATTTGGTATTAAAATCACCCACTATTATACACCTTCCCAGGATTAGCCCCCTTAGCTCCTCTATGCAAGATCTCTTATCATATTCTACATTGGGAACATATATATTAATTAATCTAAATTCAATACCTTTATATTCAAACTCTAATACTAAAATTCTACCTACCTGGTCTCTGTACACCTGCCTTACATTTTCAATCTTATCTTTTTTAATCATCACCGCTACTCCCCTCGCATGTCTTGCACCATTATTATAGTAAATATCACCCTTCCATACTTCCCTTACTTCTTTTACTTTATCTTCATCCCAATTAGTTTCTTGAATACAAATAATATCACTCCGATAAGTGAATTTTACCTCCTTCAACTTAGTCATATTCCTCAGTCCATTTGTATTTACCGAAGTAACAGTAATCATACAACAACAACAAAAATAAAAAATAAAAAGACTTAAACAAAACATCTGATACCATCAGCACATAAAGTTCACGTACCAGAGCGGGGCTCCTTTATCTGTTCATTTCCGTCTTTGTCTCTTTCCGCCTTTCTTTTGCCATTCTGTCTTTGGGCATTCATCTGCCTATTTCGCAAACCTGTCTCTTGGTCTTGTCCACTTTTATTCTCATAGGGTACTGCTTCTTGCTCTACTTTCTTCTCCCTCCCAGGCGTTGCTTGCTTGCTATCCTCTTCTTCCTCCCCGTACTCATCGTTCTTTCCCTCTTCCATCCTTTCTTCATCATCAGTCTCCTCGCTTGTTGTCTCAACTCTCCATCCCCATTTCATTTTATCTTGTCCATCAGCGCTCTCTCCTCCACCATATGCACCTTCGACGCCATCTCCGCACTCCATGTTTTGGTTCTCTGGTTGATCCTCTTCCCTCCTCTCGTCATCGTCCTGTTGATCCTCTTCCCTCCTCTCGTCATCGTCCTGTTGTTCCCCTTCCTCTCCCGTCTCTCTTGCTCCCCGCTCTCCGCATTCCCTCGCATAGTGCCCCACCTTTCCACATGCAAAACATTTGAACTCTGGGCATTCCTTGAACAAATGTCCCGGTTTTATGCACAATCTACAGACACGTACTTGTCTATCATGTATTACACGGAAGTATTCCGCTCCTCTTATTGTGTCGAATCTGGTCGAATAAGGCAGTGAGCGCACTTCATCTGTAAATCTCACTTTTAAGAATCTTGTGCCATCCACCATATTTGTTCCCGGCCACACCCGGCGCTTGATAGCAGACAGGGGTTGTACCCCCCACTCTTCCAGCTTTTCCAATATTTTCCCATCCTCAAGATAAACTGGCAGATTAATAAATGACACAACCATTTCATTATTTATAATGCTTCTGGCATGTACTATTGCCCCCTTCACCCTTACACCGTCCATTAATTTCTTCTTTGCCCCTTCATCTTTCATTGTCAGTTCATAAACTCTTTCTCCTCTCACTCTGCATCCAACAACTTCTCCACACACCTTCTTCACCTCTCTCAATAAATCCATCATGGAAACGTTTGCAGCTCCTGCTACCTCAACTTCCACAGTCAGCTCTTTGGAATATTTCTCTGTGCGCTGCTCTTCACATACCTCTCTTCTGTTATTTCTTCTCTCTTGTTGATCATCTCCTGTCCGTTTGTTAGAATGATATCCTTTCTCGTCGCCATTTCCAATATCCTTTCCTTTTGCCATTTGTCCATCTTTCATTTTGATTTCTTTGTTTGCTGCCATGCCTTCTGCCGCCATTGCAGAGAACAACTTGGAAACGCTGGTCCCCCTAACAGCAAAAAGCTGTCGGGGGAACACTGTCAACTTAAATTATCTTCTACCTTTGATGCTTAATATTATTCTTAAAAATAACCAAAAATATACGTAGTTTCCAAGTTTTAAACACAGAATTACTCCTTTAGCTCTTTCACCAACTCAATCCTTGGACTGTACCACTAGGGCGTGACCAAGGTGGTATGGCCGTAAGCGAAAACTGCTGCCAAAATTGGGCTATTTAAAAGGTTAGACCATTAGGGAAGAAAACAAAAAAGCTTACAGCACCTGGTATTCCCAGGCGGTCTCCCATCCAAGTACTAACCAGGCCCGACCCTGCTTAGCTTCCGAGATCAAACGAGATCGGGCGTGACCAAGGTGGTATGGCCGTAAGCGAAAACTGCTGCCAAAATTGGGCTATTTAAAAGGTTAGACCATTAGGGAAGAAAACAAAAAAGCTTACAGCACCTGGTATTCCCAGGCGGTCTCCCATCCAAGTACTAACCAGGCCCAACCCTGCTTAGCTTCCGAGATCAGGCGTGACCAAGGTGGTATGGCCGTAAGCGAAAACTGCTGCCAAAATTGGGCTATTTAAAAGGTTAGACCATTAGGGAAGAAAACAAAAAAAGCTTACAGCACCTGGTATTCCCAGGCGGTCTCCCATCCAAGTACTAACCAGGCACGACCCTGCTTAGCTTCCGAGATCAGACGAGATCGGGCGTGACCAAGGTGGTATGGCCGTAAGCGAAAACTGCTGGCAAAATTGGGCTATTTAAAAGGTTAGACCATTAGGGAAGAAAACAAAAAAGCTTACAGCACCTGGTATTCCCAGGCGGTCTCCCATCCAAGTACTAACCAGGCCCGACCCTGCTTAGCTTCCGAGATCAGACGAGATCGGGCGTGACCAAGGTGGTATGGCCGTAAGCGAAAACTGCTGCCAAAATTGGGCTATTTAAAAGGTTAGACCATTAGGGAAGAAAACAAAAAAGCGTACAGCACCTGGTATTCCCAGGCGGTCTCCCATCCAAGTACTAACCAGGTCCGACCCTGCTTAGCTTCCGAGATCAGACGAGATCGGGCGTGACCAAGGTGGTATGGCCATAAGCGAAAACTGCTGCCAAAATTGGGCTATTTAAAAGGTTAGACCATTAATGAAGAAAACTAAGAAGAATTTTTGAAACAACTCAAACTCTTTCAGGCTTTCTGAAAAATCTCAGAGACTTTTTCAGGCTTTTTGAAGAAATTCAGGGACTCTTTTTTTTTTTATCAAAAAAGCTTACAGCACCTGGTATTCCCAGGCGGTCTCCCATCCAAGTACTAACCAGGCCCGACCCTGCTTAGCTTCTGAGATCAGACGAGATCGGGCGTGATCATATGGCCGTAAGCGAAAACTGCTGCCAAAATTGGGCTATTTAAAAGGTTAGACCATTAGGTAAGAAAACAAAAAAGCTTACAGCACCTTGTATTCCCAGGCGGTCTCCCATCCAAGTACTAACCAGGCCCGACCCTGCTTAGCTTCTGAGATCAGACGAGATCGGGCGTGATCATATGGCCGTAAGCGAAAACTGCTGCCAAAATTGGGCTATTTAAAAGGTTAGACCATTAGGTAAGAAAACAAAAAAGCTTACAGCACCTTGTATTCCCAGGCGGTCTCCCATCCAAGTACTAACCAGGCCCGACCCTGCTTAGCTTCCGAGATCAGACGAGATCGGGCGTGACCAAGGTGGTATGGCCGTAAGCGAAAACTGCTGGCAAAATTGGGCTATTTAAAAGGTTAGACCATTAGGGAAGAAAACAAAAAAGCTTACAGCACCTGGTATTCCCAGGCGGTCTCCCATCCAAGTACTAACCAGGCCCGACCCTGCTTAGCTTCCGAGATCAGACGAGATCGGGCGTGACCAAGGTGGTATGGCCGTTAGTGAAAACTGCTGCCAAAATTGGGCTATTTAAAAGGTTAGACCATTAGGGAAGAAAACAAAAAAGCTTACAGCACCTGGTATTCCCAGGCGGTCTCCCATCCAAGTACTAACCAGGCCCGACCCAGCTTAGCTTCCGAGATCAGACGAGATCGGGCGTGACTTTTTTTTTTTTTTTTTTTGAAAATTTTCCAATGCAAAAAGTACAACATTACTTTCATCACTTTCAATTCATCTTTTTACAATTCAAGTACTCAGTACAATATACTTAAGCTTAAAATGCTGTTAAAAAATTAATAAATAAAATTCAATTTAAAGTAAAAGTAAAACTTAAAAATCCAGATCGCTTCCAGGAACATTCCATTCTAAATCTTTTAAAACTTTAGAAATCTTTGGAGTAAAAATTACATAAAAGCTTTGCAACATGTTTTCATACTTAAAATACCAATACAGTCCTTCAATATATCTTTCTGTTTTCTTTTTAAGAACATTCCAAACATCAAGTACCACTTTTTCTGTTTTGGCCACATTTCTTCTTTCCCATACTGCATTTTTTATCAACATTACTAACAGGTTCAGAAACTTTTTACTTTGACAATTTCCCTCCCATCCAAACATCACTATCCTCTTCCATTCTATTACCTCTTCGTCCCAGTCCTCAATTAATTCTTTTATCATCTTTTTGCATTTTCTGTAAAAGCCCTCCAACTCTTTACAGTATAAAAACAAGTGTAAAATTCCTTCATCTTCGTCTTTGCATACCTTACATGTTGCATTCTGTTCCATTCCAATCTTAGTTAAAATACAATCTGTAAAAATTGCTTTGTGCCTTATTAAATACTCTAAACATTCCAGTTTGGTTTCCACAATCTTTCCCCTCGAATTTCTCCATATACTTCCTTTTTTCAGATCTTTAAATCTCTGTACCCAAAAATTGTTAGCAACTGGTTCTTTAAAAACACTATCTCTAAAATAACAATAAAACTGTTTCACATTACACTCCTTAAAATTACATAGTTTCCCTTTCAGTCTGACATAAATATCTTTCTCTTCCTTCCATTTCTCCATGTTTTCTATTCTTTTAATCCATTCCTTCGGTATTGCGTTTTTGATAATTTCGTATTTATTTTTTATTTCTCTTTCGCTGCATTCCTCTTTTGCTTCCTCCATTGCATCCTTTATAAATTGTGATGGTAAAAACCCTTCTTTAAATTCATACAAAACATCTCTTACCCTTGTTATTCCCACCTCCATCCATTTTTTAAAAAAGATCTCTTTCCCATCTCTTAAAATACTTTTGTTTAAGAACAGGGGTTGATTTAAAATGTTTTCTCTTCCTTTCAGATTATAATCTATTACAGTTAAGAAATCCCCCCAAGCACTTAAAATTTCCTTATAGAAGTCAGGTAATCCTTCCGCCATCCAGTTTTTTGTTTTCATCCATAAAATATCCTCCCCCAAATTAAAATTCCCACATTTGTTTAAAAAATATTTCATAACTTTCTTCCATTCTGTTTCATTTTCTTCTTGCAACAATTTTTTGACTATTTTAACTCTTAAGCAGTTTTTCCTTTGTTTAATATCCATTAACCCCAACCCACCCTCTTCTAATGGTCCTAATAAGGTGTTGTATGCTATTCTTGAGGGTTTACCCTCCCACAAAAAACAGAGAAAACATTTCTTCAACCTCCCTTCTACCCACAAAGGCATTTCTGTCACATATAAAACGTACCACAACTTTGAAGCCATTAAAACATTCAATACTAAAACCTTCCCTTTCAAATTTAAAGCCCTCATTCTCCAAAAATTTAACCTCCGCTCTATTCCTGTTATCAATTCCTCCCACATTTTGTCTCTTACTTGCTTCCCATCCTTTCCCATTAATATCCCTAAAATCCTAATTTCTTCAACTTCCTTAAAATTAAAACATTCCGTTAACACTGACGTTGCCCCAAACCTCATATACACTGTCTTGTCCTCATTAATTTTACTTCCTGATCCTTTGCAAAATTCTTGTACATTCTTCATTACTTGTTTTACACCCTCTGTCCCTTTAACTATTATTGTTGTGTCATCCGCATATTGAAAAATTTTCCCTTCTGCTTTGCTTTCCTGTATTTGTATTCCTTTTATTTTCTCTTCTTTTCGTATTGCTAGGCCCAACGGTTCTGCTACAAGAGAGTATAATAAAGCTGAGAGTGGACATCCTTGTCTAATTGATCTAGTTATTTTAAAACATTCCGTTAAAAAAAAGTTACATTTTATTTTTGTTAGAGCCCCCTTATATAAAATCTTTATCCATTTCATAAAATTCTCACCAAACCCAAACCTATTTAAAACCCCAAACAAATATTCATGCTCCACTCTATCAAAAGCCTTTTCGAAGTCTAAGCTGATCACATACCCCTCATCCTTCTTTTCTTTTATGTATTGTATTGTGTCCCTTATACTCATCGTTATGTCTGCTATGTCTCTTCCTTTAACTGCATATGCTTGATTTGTTTTTATTATTTGAGGCATCACTTCTTTTAACCTATTTGCTAAAATCTTTGCTAATATCTTTAAATCAGTATTTAGCATTGTTATTGGCCTGTAGTTTTTTAAATCAGTTTGTTCACCTTTCCTTTTATATATTAGCTTCATCAGCCCCATTCCCATCCTTTAATTCATCTCTTCCTCCTTAAATATTTCCTTAAAAACCTCCTTTAAAATCTCTATTAAAATGTCCTTAAAACGTATATAAAATTCACTTCCCAAACCATCTATCCCTGGGCTTTTGCTTTTATTTAGTTGATCTATCACTCTTTTGATCTCCTCATTCCTGATTTCCCCATCACATTCCTTTTTATCCTCTTCACTTAAATTTGTTTCAATATAATTTAGAACAGTTTCTTTTTTTCCTCTTCTTCCACTCCTCTTGTTTTAAAAAGATCCTCATAAAAAAGCTTTATCTCTTCTAGCACTTTTCCATTCCCCTCCACAATCTCTCCACTTCTCCCTTTTATTTCTTTTATTATTCCAGCTTTCGCCCTCTTTTTTTCCAAGTCAGGAAAATTTCAATTGATAAAATACAATAAAATCAATAGAAATTAAAAGATACAGATCTTATGATACAATGATACAGATCTATCAGATCTATCTTCCCAGAAAACTAATAATTTGGATATAAGTTGTGGAAAAGAAAATAAACAGAAAAAACCTGTTATTAAGCAAAAAAAACTGAATTTTTTTTTCAACTGAGAAATAAACGCCCAATGTGACATATATGTAACATTAAAAATTTATCATAAACACCCAATGTCACATATATGTAACATTACAGATTTTTCACAAGGAGGGGTTGTATTTCAAAAACAACTGCAGAAACATGTTATAAGTGGTCCATTTTGTCTGTTTTATATGCCCCATAATTTTTCTATAAGGAGAAATTGGTCCGGGCTCTTATGGGTTAAAAACTAATTCCTGAAAAAATACATGTTTTTATAAAAAATAAAATAAAGACAGTCTTTCTTGGCTGCACTTAACATGTTTTTATAAAAAAATAAAAATAATGACAGTCTTTCTTTATTTCACTTAACATAAATAGGCCTAACGTTACTTGTTTTTCTAAAACATAAAACAAATGACAGTCTTTCTTGGCCTGACTCGCGATCACTTCAGTTGTGAACGCACCAGAGAAAAATGCACATTTCATTTGGATTACATAAGCAGAGAATAGTCTGTTTTCTTTCTTTTTGGAAAAGTACACATTTCGAGCTATCTATAGATATATTTCTCTGGTGTGTGAGGCAAGTAGGCCTGCCTTATAGGCTTTGTTTCGGTTTATTTATGACTCAAAAGTTCACGAGCTCAGTTCACGCGCCGGCGCCGTGTCGTGATTAGCTATTGTCTGCTATATTTACTTATTAAATCCAGGTAATTGGTTGATGAAACATTTATTAAAATTAAGATTAACCCATTTAAGCCAACTATAGTTGCCGCAGTGTATAGTTGTCATTTTCCTTTTGTAAGTATTTTTCTAGATGTTATCCATGTTGTATGTCTCAATGCCATGCAAGGAAACAACCAAATAAAGGATTTCAAGAGAAAAAAAAAGGTTTTCACCTTAGTCAAAAGTCCAAGCGGCAACTATAGTTTCCGGTGGGCAAATGCCTTGTAAGTACATATATCATGGGGAAATGGGGTATAATGTGTTAATAGGTTAATAATTCAAGGTTATTGGACTTGTTTAGTGCATAAACATAACTTTACCCTTTAAATGACATCTCTACTGTTCATAAGTACTGTCTGTATGCACTGTTATTTTAGTTTTTTGCCATTTTGTCATTTGTTTTTATGTTATATATATATATATATATATATATATATATATATATATATATATATATATATATATAATTTTTTCTTCATTCTATTTATTTTTATTTATTTATTTTCATTTAACTTTTTGATACACAATGCCCTGTTATGGCTGCACTATGTTCTGCACTCTACAACTTTAACCCTTGTGCGCTGTTTATTTGAGGTTTACAGTTGGGCTGTTTGTGGCAACAAAATGTTGCCACAAACAGGCAACAAAATGTAATTTTGTAACAAATTATGTAAACATTTTGTACAAATGTAATTTGTTACATTTTGAAACAAATTACATTTTTGATATATGCATATCTACATATTATGAAATCATAATTTTAACAATAAAAGTTACTTTTTGTCAAAGTTTAGCAATTTTTGTACTGAAAAAAATCATTTTTTTAATAATGTTACATTATGATTAGAATCAAACCTGATCAGGATGTTACAAAGAGAAAAGTTGGAGTCTTTAGAGTTTATCATTTATTTCAAACATCTGTTTTTCATATAATTCTAAAAATTGTGTGAAGTGTGCCACTTCATTTCTGTCTATGTGTGTTCTTTCTGATTTTGAGGATGAATTTTGTCCATTGACAAAAATCATTTTATTCTAATCATAATATAACATTATTGAAAAACTGTTTTTTTTTACAGTACAAACAAATGCCTAAACTTCGACAAAAAGTAACTTTTATTGTTATAATTGTGATTTAATAATATGTAGATATGAATACAACTGGAAAAACTTGTGAAAATATGTCTTTCATTTAGTCAAATAGCAAATAGTGGAGCTCTGCAGCCATCTACTGGTTAAAGTGATAATTTGTTTTTTTTTAAACGGCATTTTCCAAAAGATGGGCAAAAATCTTTTAGTGTAAACCATGTCAAATTATCCATGTTATCCCTATAAATGAAAGTTAGAAATGTGGGCCAAAAAGACCCCAAACAGCGCACAAGGTTTAAGACAAATGGATTTGTTGTTTGTTGTTTTTCATATTCAAGAGATTATAAGCTAGATTCCGCTTTTTTGGGTTCGCATCAAATGTTCTTCGACTTTTATACACAATAAATGTGTTTATGAATAAAGATTGATCTGTTGAAAGCAGTTATTTTGAGATAGATGCCAAATGTTCTCCTCCTATTCATATTTAACATTGAGGGGGTACATACAACATATTTCCCCACCGGCAACTATAGTTGCTGCACATTCAAATACGATTTTCAAGAAGGAAAAAAAAAAACCTGGGGAAAATAAATGCAGACCATGTTCACATAGCACATTATTAACATGACTATATGCATGAAACCATTCAGAAAAATATGGGCACAAATGGGTTAATGCTAAATTAATACTAATTAATACTAAACGAAATTCACCTTAATGAAAGGCTTTGTGCTTTATGTTTGATGTGAAAGTTTTAAATCAGTCTTTCAGTGGCGCTTTCAGAGCACTCAAGTCCGTAACGGGTAACTGTCACATAACATTGTTTTTCCCTCATAAATGCGTACACGAAAACACAAAATGAATATTTTATGTTCTGTGGAGAGCCAACCCTTCTTCATCCGGTGGGTAGATTACTTTTTGTACTTTTGCCACCTAAAAGTGAAAGTTTTTTGTCACGTCCGTAACGGATGTGTATTTCCCTCATATTAAATATAAAATGCATGTGTAGACTGATATTTGTCTAATGTCTAAAGGTTGTATGGATAAACAGACGTTTGAATATACTGGTATTAAATGCATTTTCTGAGAAACATATACATTTCAAGTTTTTTACCTCAAATGTCAGGTCCACGCTGGAATTGCCCATTTTTAAAGAGTTTATCTAGCCTAGTTAACTAGTTTTGTGGTGTAGGTCTACGTATTTTATAATGTAACTTAAAATAATACTAATAGTAATTTAAAGATGTGGTAGCATTGGATCTGGACGGGAAGGATAACTCTGGGAGTTGGAAGGGGTGTGTCATGATTTTGCCTTCTCACACACATTTTTCATATCGCATGTCAGCCATCATTTCTACTTAAAGTCCCCGTGAAATCAAAATTGACCCTATTTACTTTGTTAGCGCATATTACTAGTCTTGTGGTGAACAATTAATCCGTGCAAGTTAATATAAAAAAAAAATAATTTTACCATGGTAATCTTTAATCAAAATCTGAAAAGTTACTTCCGGTCTGGAATGGCGTCTTTTGCTGATGACGTAGGCTTGACGGCTTGGGTTGAAAGACGCTTTAACCACTCCCCTCAAACCGTTAGTCTGCTATGAGCGAGAGATGGAGAGGAGGAGCGCTAGAGTAAAACCCTGCCCTCTGTTCAATATTCCGTTTCACTGGGAGATACGTCACGGCACTGGAGAAAAGTCGTTTGCAACTTCCGGTTCACGGGGACTTTAAGAAAATGGCAAAAAAATAGTAACGCACAGTAACTTGGATAAGTAACTTTAATCTGATTACTGGTTTGGAAATAGTAACGCGTTACATTACTCTTTACTGAGTAACGCGTTAGTCTAATCTGAACACTTTTTTAAGTAACGCGTTACCGGCATCACTGTATATATATAAAAATAAACATCTTACTAAAATTTACTGAACCAATTATTATAGTTTTAGCTAAATGAATATATAAAAAGCACCTTACATTTTTCAGAGAGCATGAAAAGATCTCATTACACAGCAATGACCACACCATGAATTATGATTCACAAAAATGCAGTAAGTAGAGATATAAAACCTTTTGAGTGTTTCTTAGAAAGACAGAGGTGTTCGTTTTAACCAAAATGGCGTGACAGTCACAGCGGTGGGCGTAGGGTAGAGAAAGGCATGGGGATTTCCATAGACATTATGAATTTTAACTGTATATTATATCCCGGCCACACACCTAAACAAGACCCTCACATTCTGCATTTCTACATTTTCAAAAAATATAAATGAATAAATAAATATAATTTATAAGCTGTTTTGTTGGGGAGAAAAATGTGTGGTATTACTAATCTTTTGACCATATTTTGTCCACACAATGTTGTGGAATACCTGAACCACACACACACATTGGGTCTATATAAGGAATTTATATCTATTTTAAATCAAATGATAATAAATAAAATATATAAACTCAAAGAATATCAACAAATATGTTACAAAAATGTATTTAAACAATTCAAACAGTTTTATTTATAAAAATAAGTTGGTTAAAATAAATCAATAAATATAAAAAACAACTTATATTTTCAGAGAGCTGAAGATGTAGTTCTTTATGCAATGATAAAAAAAAACAATCCAAAAAGCAAATAGTTTCAATTGTCATAAACAAACGAGACACAGCGATGCACAATGTCACAGCATATGTAAAGTTACTCTGCTTTTCAGAGTTTAATTCATGCTAAATTTATTTAAAAGCATGATCTTAAAAGTTTAAATTAGTTCTTTACAAGTTGTTTAAATCAAATATTTAAAGTTTTATTAAAATAGTATCTTCTGTTTATCTTTCTAGAAGACTATATTGTATCGTAAAAATGATTTTGAATTATTTTTTATTAAACAGCGTCTGTTAAAGTAGAAAGATTCAGGCAGTATTTTTGTCCATTCGACATGAAACATCCAAGGACATTTAAGAAATCCAAGGACTCGACATTGCTCATATTAAAAAAATATAGTCCTTTCAGCTTAATAAGAGTCCGCAGTGAAACGACGAGGAATTCATCTCTCTCACACACACACACACACACACACACACACACACACACACACACACACACACACACACACACACACACACACACACACATTGTGCTGACAAACTGCCTGGGAGCTCCTCTTCCCCTTCAATCAGTGGTGAACCAGGTGGAACAAATCTTCCAGGCAATCTGGGCGTGCCAGTACCTGGCTCTGTTGTTGTCTTTAGACCGCAGTGGAAGGAGCATTTATAGCACCACAAGACCAAGGAAACTTCATCTTTTTCACAGGGTTTCTACAGGTATCTTCAAATTAAATTTAATGCCTTTTTAATGCCTTTATAATTTCATATACGACCCATGACTAACCACGTATATATATATATAATATTTTTTTTTTTTTCTGGAACACATAGGTGTAATTTGCGGGTGGGACATGTCGATTGTCCCCACCATTTTTTAAACATCTCGCAGCGTATAGGACGGGTCACAGGAATGGTGGTGTTTCATTAGTAATATTATTATTAGTGTTTTTGTTGTTGTTATAATTGCTCAAACTTGCAAAAGAGAAGATTTGACACATGGCACTGACAATTCAACCAAATACAAAGTATTTATTCTCTTCCTCTTCTACCGGCACCGTCTCCTCCTCTAATGGGCCCTTTTCGCCACCTTCCCAGGGGCCTCATTTATAAAACTGTGCGTAGGATCCTTACTAAAAGTGTACGTGCGCCAGAAAGCCAAAAATGGCGTACGCAAAAAAATATTCAGACTTATAAAACCGTGCGTACGCCAGAACCTGCGCAGAATTCACTTTATAAATCCCAGTCAGCGGAAGATTGTGCGCACATGCGTCTCCTCCCCGAAACAACCATATATGGAGCTTACAACGCCTAGTTTTACTATGCATATCCTCATCTGCATATCATTTGCATATGATTATTCATCCACGTGATACCATGTTTAACGGTACAAGACATTAGGAAAATATGAAATACGGATTTGCTGTCACATTAGTTACATTAATAAAAATCATTTAGTAGCCTATCCTTACCTTGTTTTTGAATAAATAAATCAAATAGTGTAAAATACATTTCAGAGAAAGTTTTTCTCAATCTTTCCCACTGGCCAAAGAGTATTTTTAATTGATTTATATTTTTAATGGAAACAGATAAACCTTGTTGTGCATTATTTCAACGAAACTATTTTCTCAGACAATCTGCTATTATCATGATAAGCAATTATCTATGTAGATAAAACATTAAAACACAGCATGCCAAAGGAAAAGTGTTCGAAAGCATTGCATCCACAACAAATATTTATATTTATTGAAGATAAAAAATGTTGTAACTTCTCAGTAATGATTTCATGTAATTTAAGTGTTTAACTCCATTAATCAGAATGGCATATTTAATCTAAATGTTTACATCAGAAGTAAAACAAAGTTTAAATCATTCTTTTATTTATTTAAACTGTTATTGTGAACATGCACTGTATTTATGATTAGGACTTATAATGAAGATTTACGGTTTTAGATGCGTTAGATGCTATATATGCGTCAGTTTCACTAAACGGCCCAACGCGCTCGCTGGCGCGGACATTTGAGAAGGGATGGATGTTTGCCTCGTGTGATAGGCTTGGTGAGTGAAATTATATGTGTATTATCTTTCTGTATATGTATATATTTTTTTTATTTTTTGTCTAAAAGTGACTAAAAATACATTCAACTCCAGCTCACCATCGGTGTTGCCAAACTGCTCCATCTCCAAAATGTTCATACGCATGGGTCAGAGTTTGCGTGCCGGTGCGCACATTTTCCCGTCAAGTTTGTTTTTATAAATCACAACTTGTGCGTCGGAAGTGGCATGCGCCTCTTTCAGGGCTTGTTTTGTGCGTACGCAATGGTTATAAATGAGGCCCCTGGGCCGGCATCCTCTAACCTGGCCTTTTTAGGGGGCTTTCCTCTCAGGGC
Organism: Gila orcuttii; assembly: GCA_026230005.1. Taxonomy (NCBI): domain Eukaryota; kingdom Metazoa; phylum Chordata; class Actinopteri; order Cypriniformes; family Leuciscidae; genus Gila; species Gila orcuttii. The sequence goes on along the minus strand of JAPDVR010000003.1, from coordinate 4,180,612 downwards.
GAACGAGAGGAGGCTTAATTGCTTTTTACCTGACATCTTTGAAAGACAGATGCAATGATTAATGCATCAATGGCCCGGATATAATTATAAAATATGACATGATTTTAAAAGTGACTTATAACATCGACTATGCAATACACTTTAATTTATTTAGTGCTTAAAAAATTATTAAGCCTATTTGGAGAGAGAGATATTTATAATGTGACAATATGTCAGTCATCGTGTGATAACGAAAATATGATTAGGCCTGGACTACTTGTTCTGAGCAGGTGTTGTCAGTGAACAGGCTGTAAAACTGTTGTCTAAGTTACAGACACTCATAAAAAACTTATGCTAATTATCTGGGAAACGTTTCTTTAACAGCAATCAAGTTGCCATTGTTTGTGTCAAACAAGTTCTGAATTTTTTGTAACATTAAAACAGGAGATCATGACTTATCTTAAATCTTACCCAGATACAATAGTGCTATTTTCTAATTGGCTAATGTGTAGACCCTTTCTTTTTTTTTTGATTGGCTGATAAGTGTCAGGCTCGACTAGTAAGAACTGCAGGGGAGACGCGCTTACGACACTGAAATGAGTGACTGTCACGCTATGGAAAGCCTTTAGGGCCAAAAACACGCGAATTTTAACGCGTATTTCACGCGTATTTCACGTGTAAAATACGTGTGAAATACGCGTGAAATACGCGTGACATAATCAACGCGTATTTCACGTGTAAAATCCGCGTATTTTACGTGAATTTTACACGTAAAATACGCGTGAAATACGCGTTAAAAATCAGTATGAACGGGTCCGTGTCATTGGCTGCTGAAGACTTGGGTCTAACCATTTGTGTGAGCTTAGAGGGGTGTACCTTTCATAGACTAGGCTACCACCAGTTTACATTCTATAGATCAGCTTATTCAGGTTTTTTGTATAACCTATATGAATAATATATTTAAATAGCAGTTTTATGACAATTAATTTTTTTTATGACAATTAATTTTATGACAATTTAGATAAAAATAAAATTAACTTGTTTTTCTCCACTCATGCCTTTTTGTAAATAAACACATTAGTGGACATTCTAGCTTTAACATCAAAGCATTAACGTGTGTGGTGAAATCAGTTACAGTGGAGGTAACCAATGCAGGTTTATGATCACTGCAGGTTTAAGATACAGACCACTGTAATCAATATCTGTCTTTGGAAAACAACGTGAGCTTTTGTTGTGCTTACATTTACAGCTATAGTAAGCAGGGGGCGCTTTTTCAAACCTTTTTGTTCTGAAATTGGGCACTCAGACAAACTGTAATTAGGTATACAGGTATCAATTTAAAGGAATTTAATGACTTAAAGTATATAAATATGTTATTTAAGGCTTTCAGGATTAGAATGGGAGCTTGTGCTCAGGTCAGGACAGGTATAAGAACTTGATTTTTCCTGACAGCAGAAGTATTTTACTGGTGACCTTGGTAATTGGTATTAAATCAATTTATCTGTAAAAATTATTAGACACTTTGGTAAAACACCATATAACATTTAAGTAAACATATAAACATAAAAATCAGTGACGTAACTTTGTTTTAAAAAGTGGGTGGAACAGGTGGGGTGGGGGTTGCTAATAAAATGCTAAATCAGATTTATGCTACAATAACATTACGACGTCCAGCAATCGATTTAAATAGTAGGCTACATGGGGTTTAATTTGTTGTTTAATGAGATGAAGTATAATGTATAATGTATGTTGTCAGTGCCGTGTTGTCTCTAATATTTAATGTTAGAATATTTACTCTGCATTTTCTGTTTCTATAGAAAACCACACACTAATACACCAACAACTAAGTACAACCATTCAATCCTTGTTAATAACTGAGTTGTTGTGGTGACAAATAAACAGGTTACTCTCAAATTTCCAACATATTTTCACCAAGTCTCTTACGGACACCATGTGGCATATTTCATACATAACCAGCAGTTTACTGAAATGAGACTGCTATAAAGCCAACTCGTTTTTTTTTTTTTTTTTTCAGTTCCCCACTTACTTTAGCTTCCTCGAGCACTGACAGAACACATCCAAGCTTGTGATCATAAATTCATACAAATCATCTGCATGATAAAAGGTACAGTGGGTCAGTTTGTTAACATATGCATTACAATCAGAATTGATTTCACTGAAAATGTATTACATTTAGAAAAAGTGAAATGAAGCTGAACTCTGCAGGGCAGAGGGCATTGACCTTTGAGGACCGTGTTTGCCCATTGCATTCGGAGCATTCCAAGTGAACCCTGCTGATGTAAAAAAAAAAAAAAAAAAGTGTAAAGGGTTAAATTAGCAATTTAAAAGGGTAGTCATTGCAGTGTCACCTGTCAATCTATCTTTGTTATCATGGGCGTCAGTTTGGTTTGAAATGTGCTGGGGACAGAGACGCATTCGGAAGTGCATTTTCAGAAGTGCTGGGTACAATGACGTATTATTTTTTTTCTCTCTTTCGCGCAGGTTATGTTTTCAAAGACAATGTCCTGTAGCTCAGGCACGGCCCCACTTTTCAACAGGCCCACCCAAAACTTTCACACACACAAAAAAAAACATTTTACTATATTCTAATTTTGTCAATAATTATAAAAAAAAAAATTGCCAAAAGCTCATAATTTGTGCTCAAGCGAACGACCGCACGCATAAAGCTTGCCACAAAGAACCGGTAAAAGTAATGATTATAAATGCATCTAAATACGCTGTGAATGTGAATGTGCATTATACGCCGAGTTTCGGTTAATTTATGAGACGAACTCCAGTTCACTCGCCGGCGCCTCCATGTCGTGATTCTGCTATATTTACTTCTTATTTATTAAATAAATCCAGACAATTGGTTCATGAAACATTGATTAAAATTAAGATATAATTAATATAAAACGAAAATAAATGTAAAGAAAGGCAGCTGTTCTGTTTGAGGTCTCTGTGAAAGTTTTAAAGAAGTCTTTTAGAGCCACTTTCAGAACGCTCACGTCCGTAAACGAGAACTGACACGTTGTTTTTTCCCTCATAAATGCGAACAGAAAAATCAATAAAAAATGTATTATAGTGTTGTTGTTTTTTGCTGGGTCAGACAATGATTGCCAAATTTCTCTCTCATATTGCTCCTCATAACCACTGAAAACGGTCCAAAAAATCGAACCAAAAGTCAAATTAATATGGACGGGAGTTAAAAGTGGTGGGTGCAAAATGACTCATGACGAAATCTGGTGGTACGAAATCACCGCATCCCCGAAATCGACGCCTATGTCTGTTAGCTTTATTTTATTAAAGCCTTCTATGATAAGGTTGATAAATGTCCATGTAATGACACTGTGAATGTGCCCCTGCTGTGTGAGGTCCACCTTGATATATGGCTGCATACATGACCGCACACAGTAGGCTACACTGAAAATAAATAAATAAACTGGGTCCCACTTTATATTAAGTGTGTCCTTAACTATTATGCTCTAACATTTAAATAATTGGATACAACAATACAATACACTTATTGTGTACCTAAAGGCTACATGTTTTTACATTGTACTTGTATTTGAAAAGTTCCAGTTTTATCAACTTCGTCTGCTGTCTAAAGTCAAATTTTTCCTTAATCATCAAACTCTAGAGATGGCAGCTCATGCTTTTATCACCTCACGTTTAATTCACTTTACTGCAGGATTTCAAAGTCTCAAATTGCTCATCTTCAATAAGTGAAAAATGCTGCTACAAGATTATTTTCAACAGCATTAAAAGCGCCCATATCACCCCAATTCCGAGGTCCCTTCATTAGCTGCCCATTCATTTCAGAATGGATTTTAAAATCTCTTTTAAGTCTCTTCTAAAAACGCACTTGTTTCACATGGCCTATAATTAAGGTTGGTTGGTTTTTACTATTTTCCATTGAGTCTGATACTGTTTTGCTACTGCCTGTTATTTCCATTATATATTTGAGTCTGATACTGCCTTGCCACATCTGATTTACTATTTTTTTTAGTTTGATACTGTTTAACCACTCCTATTTTTCCATGTTATGTCTGAGTCTGATACTGCCACCTCGGTATTACTATTTTATATTTGAGGCTGATACTGTTTTGCTACTCCTCTTTTAAGGTTGCTCTTTGCTTTGTTGCGCTCATTTGTGTTGTGATGCAGGTATTATTTCCCCATAATTTTGCTGTTCTATAAAGCATTTTGGTTAGCCAGTGGATGTTGTAAAATGCGCTATAAAAATCAAATTAACTTGAACTTGAAAATACTTTTATGTAATTACAGCTGTATTTATTTTTTGTAATTACATTTATGATTACACTGTTAACCTGTCCCTTACTTCTCGACCCACCCTTAAACCCACCAAACCTGCCCCTAACCTTACCCGTATTCCACCTCAGTGTTTTGCAATACAGTATGAACACAATAAGTACATTGCACTTTTTATATGTAAGTACGTAGTGGTTAAAGACATCTAATATAAAGTGAGACCATAAACTGCAACACAAGAGGTAAACTTATTTTAAGTAATGAATCACAAGAAAATCATACTGATGTGTTTTGGTGATTAAACCACATGCTCTCATTACCTGTTACAACAATTTTCTGTTTTGAAACAATGAATTTAACAATGAACTCTAATAAAAGAATGAGATTTTGTTAGAATGTTGAACTGTGTTATAATGTAATCAAATGTAGTTTTGTACATAATAGTACCTAAAGCAAATAATGAAAAACCCCTCAACAATTAGAAGCCTCCTGGGATCCAAGAAAGACTTTTGTCTACTGTAGTGGACATTATATTTTAGTGAATTTCTCTGACATCATACATGTCACATGACACAACCTGGGTGTCCTGTAAAGAGCACATTCAGGACTTTTCAGAGATACCAAATGTTTGGTTTCAAAAGGGGTTTCACCATGAAAACAACTTCTCCTTGGTCTTTAAAAATGTCGGACATTAATTTAGTGATGAAATGTACCATTATTATGGAAATATGATAATATATTGTAATTATCATTTAAATTAGACTACTTTTCAAATTGTATTTCATAAAATAACATCTCAGGAAAATGTTAAGGGGTTTCAAATAAAAAAATATATGTGTTACAGAACAGGGCGTTGATTTCACACATGTCCACTGTAGAGGACATCAGGACATAAATCATGTTTATCAGGCATTCTGGGAGACACAACAAGTGAATATGGAAATAAATTATACATCAATATTCCAATGAAATATTGGATATTGTTATTAAAATGTTGCCAATTATTACTCCAATTATTACACTTCTTTTTTCATTAAATGTTACTCCAAGAGCACATTAATGTGCAAATTAGATACAGTTTATAGATACATTGGATTGAATAGGAATATTAATTTATGCCCATTTTACCCACATATTGCATAAAGTAAAATGGTGTATCAATTCATTCCGTTATTTCTTTCATAGTTGAGAATAATCTGTACACAAATTTTGGTTGAAAAAATCCTGAAACCCCAAAATTTACTGGTGATTGAAAAAAAATCCCATTGTTTTTGCCTATACATATAATTTCATGTCATTTCATTTTTTAAACAACTTAGTCCTGCCGTACACTACAGAGGACATAGCATAACGTATGAATAATATATTATTTATCAAAAAGGTTTTTTTTTTTTTACCATTTGTTTACTGTGCTCTAAACAGTGTGATGACATGGAAAAACTACATTCAAAAAACTCTTTTTTTCTGGGTCTCAGGAGGTTAATAGACCGCTAAATTGCTTGTTAAGTAACAGCCAATTACTCCCTCCCCTGCTAGTTTACAGACACATAGTTTTGCATTGACATCGGCATCTGCCATCTAGTTTTGTACCGGAATGTCAATGAATCGAGATTACGTATCTATTATGAGTGAAAGATTTAATAGTATAATTGAACAAATTCGAAACACCCAGCAGCTTCCTGAACAGAGGTCTTCAGAGAATCTTGTAGAAAGGTATTTATTTCATTCAAAATCTGCAAAAGTTGCGTGCGTGTTCGTTTCTGATTATTTACCGATTCTTATTCGAAACATGACCATGGAGTGCAGGCTTCCGTTTTTTCGGCTTGGAATGCCATTTACTATAACGATACTTAACAACTGTTGGCATGTTTCTCTTCCACTAACATTAAGTAATTGAAGTGAGTAATGTTTAAGTAATGCTAATAAGAAAAAGTCCATGATAATGTCTCAGTTTTTGCACGTAATTGCGTAAAGTGTGTTGAGATGACTTCTGAAAACTGCCCTAGATTTAAACGAGGCCTTGCTTCAGCAGCAAGCACGTTTTAATCCCGCCTTGGAATCGCACACCTCCCATCCCCCATACACAGCACCATTTGACAAAGTACATCTAACTGTTACCTGTATAACATAGCCGGGCAAACAATTGTTAACTGTGCAGTTTTTTATTTTATATATATATATATATATATATATATATATATATATATATATATATATATATAACTATCTGTTTCTGCTTCTTTATCATATTTATAGTGTGTGATTTATAAAATACCTTATATCCAGCATCACATATTTTTGATTTTGGATGAATGGTCACTTTATATCTTATATCTGAATATTATATTACTGTTAAGCCTACTATGAATATTACAATATGCCGAACCATGTGTCCTGTATAATAGCTACATGAAGGACCTTTGCAGTAAAAAAACCCAGAGTGAAAATCAGTTCGGTATTCAGTGAGATATGATTAATTAAATGCGTTGACAGCTCATTGCACCTGCCATACAGATTACACTTGGTGGAGCGGGTGACCGGTCTAAAATGGCGGCCCTACAGCCTAGTGGCTTTGCATGGCCCACCTTATCCCGCTCTGTGTCCCACCAGTGAGTCTTGACCCAAAGTTTGAAAACCCCTGATCTAGAATTAAGTTGCAGAGGATTTCTTGTAGTGGCCACCTTAGTTGTAATTTTGAAATAAACCTGAACTAAACTACCATTATTGACTAGTTGCAATTGGGTATTTACTCCATTCAGATAAAATGATTTATATTTGGGAACATTGTCTAAGTAATTATACTTCTGGCTTTGCATTTTCAATCTGCACTTTTTCTGTCATTTCTTTCAGGCTAAGGATGTTTAGCCAGAATTCTGACCCTGTTAGTAGAGGGCCGAGGAGAAGGAGGGCGCAAACACGGCATGTAACATTCAGAGTTGGTCTCCTCCTCCATCCTGATTTGGAAACATTCCATCCCCAAAAAGGTATGATACTTTAAAGGGACACCAGGCAGGAATCCCGCGAGAAGGCCACCATTCAACCCGAAAGAAGTCATATAACCATTTCAATAACTCTGAAGCTGTTCAGTTAAGCTAAAAAAACTGCATAGAATCCCTTTAAAATTTGCATAAATCATTGTAAAATGCTGCAAAAATAATTTGATGGTAGTCATTTTATTTATGCACATTTTTTGTAGCGGAAGCTTTAAAAAAAATTCAGGTTCCAGTGTCTCTATCGGCCGAGGAGTTCCTTGATGTTCTGAAAACTGCTTTTCCAAGACTGGGCAGCACTGATTTTGACTTGGCCAGGGTTGATTGTCAAAAAAAAATTACAAGACTTAATGTTTCTCCACTTTCACCATCTGTGCTGAAAGCCAGTAGAGTGCTTAAACGGTCAGCTCTATATCTACTCCCAAAGGTACTGTAAATTTACCTTACCAATTTTTCTATTATTTATATATATATATATATATATATATATATATATATATATATATATATATATTTATCTTATTTTTTATATATATAATGTTGTCTATAACTGTTGATTTTGGTTATGAGTGATCTTGAGATGTCTTTATATAAATTTGACCTTTAGGATTTTTGTAAAATGTATTTTTATCTTCTCAGTTGTTTGAAAGATAATCAAAATGTTGTTCAATGTTCCAATCAAAGGATTTCTTTTTTTTTTTTTTACATTTAATTACCCCTTTATTCTCTACTACTTAAAGGAGCGTTTGGAAGACCAGGCTGAAGAACAGCAAGAAGAGTGTCATGTAATGATTTTTTATTTTTTTTAAACTAGCTTACGGATTTGCAATGAACAACATTCAGATGATGAAATGTTAAATTTTGTTATGGTTTGTTAGGATGAAGGCAGCGACTCTGGCCAAAGCCTGGACCAAAATGTAGGCAAAACCTGTTTATCGATTTATTGTGTACTTGCATCATATAATATTCTGTCATTTACCAGCAAATTGTGTATTGTGCTGGTATTTTGAAGGATGTCAATACCCCAGACTCCCTGGAGATGGCCGAGGTGGTCAATACATCAGACTCCCTGGAGATGGCCGATACCCCAGACTCCCTGGAGATGGCCGATACCCCAGACTCCCTGGAGATGGCCGATACCCCAGACTCCCTGGAGATGGCCGATACCCCAGACTCCCTGGGGCCTAGTACAACTGAGAGGGATGTAAGTTTATCAGCATGGGATATAGAGTTACTATCAAATTAATTTAATAAAAACGTATTATATATGGAAATTACTTAACATCGAAACCAATTTTACTTCGAAATACAAAGATAATCAGTGGACATTGCAATATAACACTTAACACTCATTCATGTGCAACTTGTAAAATCATCCCATGATACAGAGATGGAAATAGAAAATGATGCTGCCGATGTAATTTTATTAATCTTAGTTTAATACTAGGGGCTATTAAAATGTATAAAATATTGAAGATTAATGTAAATCAAGTTAACTGAATGCTCCTATATTCTTAATGTTGCTTGTAGGATTTGCATGAGTGGCGTGCACTTCGTGCAAGTCAAGACGAGGAATACCTTTCAAGTCTGCGAGCTGACCAAGACAGAGTAAGCAATTACAGTACATATTTATAACTTTTTTTTTTTTCTATTTGTTTATACATTAATTCATGTGTTTGCATGTGAATTTGGCCATTTTTTTAACTCACCCACAGGACCAGGCAAAACGCAGAGAAGCAGATATGGAGAACAGACGCAAAGAGGCATGCGACTCATTTGTTGTTTAAATTTAACCAATTATAAGCCCTATTCGTCTGGGACTAGTTTAACATGGAGAGGTGGGGTAAAGTAATATTTAGCAGAGCTTCTCTATGATTTTAGTCGGTCCGAATGCGCATCTCAGTAATCATTAATGTCAGTAAAGATTAGGGTGACTTTTACCTTCAGTAAAAAGGTCAGAAAAAATAACCTCAGGTAATACTAATCCTGTGCAAGTAGACCAACTGTAAATATGTACGTACATATTTCATTATTTCCTGTTTAAAAGTAGTTTTCCACGGTTTCTCAAGTATGGAGGTGCTTGAAAAAGCATTGTTGCTTCTAGGCGGTGGGACAAGTCTGTGGCAAAACTCAAGTGTTTTACTCGCACCATTCAGATCAAAAAGAAGCTCAAAAGCACTTTTTTAGCGTTAAACAAAAGATTATTACCAACATAATACAATCTGAGTTTATTTAATATATCCGACTGGACCCAACTGTTTTATGTATAGGCTACAAATATAGGTTATATGTGTGTTTGCGCACAACATGATATCAGAAAGCAATGTTATACACACATGATGAAAGGGAGGTGACAGCGGTGTGTAAATCGAGTTACTCCTCCCACTTCTGCTAGTTTTACTGAGATATCTTATCCCTTGCAAATTCTCCATTATTATTATTACAGACATCCTGGGGTAAAATTACATTACCCCACCTCCATGTTAAACTAGTCCCGTCCTAATAGGGCTATAGACTGATATATTTTACTGTGCTTTCTTGCCAGGCTTTGGAAAGAAGGCGTCTCAATTTGAGCAGTCTGGTTGAGCCACAGGATGGCATCCCATTCCAAGTAAAATATCCTGATGGCCATATCGTTAGGAGAAGATTTTACCTCATACATCCAATTCAGGTATTTAGAAACGGTTCAGATATCAGAATACTTCATACCATTATTCCTAGTTTACCTAAGGTGCTGCGAGCAAATCATAAAAATGGCCCTGATATGTCACTAGATATTAAGAAATCATGTTCATTTCAACATGATTTCATACACTGCTCTACAGTAATTTGAAAGTGATTGCAGTACCAGTTTTGGCCACAATCTTACATACGGCTCCTTTAACGATATGTAACACTGTGCTCAGATCATAATATTGTAACGTAGCCTACATATTATTATTATTATTATTATTATCATGTACTAGGCAATAGCAAAGCTAGTATTTGTCATCTATGAGTATTGATACTTACCAGTAACAGAAACTAATAAGCTTTGATCATGTGTATGTCACACTCGTTTATATTCGTCCACACTAACGTTATGTGATATAGCGGTTTCTCGTCACGACTTAAGAAATAGATTACGGTGTCCTGCCTTCACTCGCTAACTTCTCTCCGTCTTGTCTACGTCATTGCTTACGTTGCACAAGTGCCACTACTGGAATAAAGTGCAATGGGCTGAACTGGAACGTCCTAAGCCCTTGATCACTTGGAATCAGCTATGGAGTTGAATTATTATTTCTGTTTAAGAATTTGTTTAATGCAGCATCCAAATGTATATAGCATGTAGCATATAGGATGTGTTTGGGTAGTTTTAAATTTTAAAAAATCATAATTAATATATCATAGAGTTGTTTGTGGTGGTGGTGATTAGACGAGATCTGTGGTGACGTCACAATCGTGTTGCATTGTGGTATATGGAGCTGCCTGAAGTGTATATATGAAGTAGACTCACTCCCTCGGTCAAAATCGAGGGAATGAGGGTCTGACCATATAAACTTCGCGCACTTCAAAATGGCGGCAGGGATTGCTCCGAGGGGAAGTGCTTAGGGAAGTTCGCAAGTGCGTGTCTAAAAGTGGACTGGAAGGCATTATAACAGTTTGAGGGGAGTGGCCACGCCCTCGTGCCATAGCACATGACAGGAAGAGAAGTCGTTTCGAGGGGGGAGGGAAGGATAACGTATTTGATTAAAGATTATAAGGGTACATTTAAAAAAAAATTAAGTTCACAGATAAATCATTTATACTAAACACAACAAAATTACATTTAAAAATATGAATAGTAAATTTGATTTCATGTCGACTTTAATATCTTGTGTATTTATTTTTTTAAGGACCTATTTGACGGCTCGGATGAGATGGCAACAGAGGTGTTCTCCATCCAGAGGGCCAGGTTGCCACCAGTAAGGAGTACGACAACAGGCAGAATAATTGATTACATCAATGAATCCTGCACTGTTTTTGTAACCTGGGATGATGTAATTGACATCACAGACATTGATGTGAGACTCGTATAACTATGAAATTCAAAACCTTATTAAATGCTATTTAGGAGTTTACTTTGGTTTTTAAAAAATTGTTCTGTCAGGACACACTGGTTCCTGAGGAGAACATGCATGACCACGCATCTGACCACTTGGATATAACTGTTGGCTCACCAGATTTTACTCATGTCAATGACAATAACGAGTAAGTGGAAGTTTCCTACTTGATTATTAATGTACTGTAAATATTTGCTGGCAGGCCATTTGGGTGCTGCATATAAATTCAATATGCTAGGTCATCTGTTTTGGATGTTGGAAAGCCCCACCTGCTATATGTTTTATTAGCTGCTACTGCTTATGAGCATAACTGTCTATTTTTTGTTTAGAATTTCAATTTACTGTTATGTTTTATTGTTCTAGACCCGATCTGAAAACATTACTGGCCACCCTAGTATCGAAAGTCTTTATTGGAGAGACGCCCAGCAGCAACATGATTAATGTATGCAGACAAAACGTAATGGTTGGTGCTGTGCGTGCTTTCGCGAGGAGAGGTCTTACCCCAGAGGCCAAATTAAGTGTTGTATTTATGGATGACTTCAATCAAGCAGAGGGTGCAGTGGATGAGGGTGGGCCTCAACGGGAATTTTTCAGACTCCTTATGATAGCGCTCAAGGAAAGCTCTCTTTTCACAGGGTCACAGAACAAAAAGAATTTGTCTCTGGATAGCCGTGGTTAGTATTCATATTTTCTCCTTGTTTAACTTGGTCTTTTAACAAACTAAAATTATATTTATGCCTTTGTTTTAAAATGTAGTTTTGAATGTATAATTGTCTTATTCAAAATACTTCCCAGTTCCCACAGTTTTACTGATAAAAAAAAATCTTTGTTCTGTTTTTCAACACTTTAATTTTTGCAGCATTACAGCGAGGTCTGTACAGAGTATATGGAATAATGATTGCAGTGGCACTCGTACATGGAGGATTGTTTCCTTCTTTCTTTTCTGAGAGGCTTTACCAAAACCTGTGCTCTATACCATCATCACCACCCACTCTGGATTTACAGTGGAAATTAAAAAAGGTATGACATACATTTCTTAATTATTCAAACCAATGGTGAAGGTATTACAAATGCCTGCTTCTACTAATAAACTGTACATGACAAAGATCAGTGATGCAGGAGATATAACAGCAGCTAGAGATGCTATTATGGAAGCTGCAGAAAGCCTGTCCTTGTTGGGGTCCCTGGGGCATATCACCACCATGGAGGAACGGGACCAGCTAGTTCAGGCAGCCATTACTTTCTATGTGGAAGGAAGGACTAAAGAAGCCTTACAACAGTAAGTGTGTATATTTTATGTAGTTATGTTTTTGTATATATTTTGTCATTTTAATTTGTGCACTTCCACAGTTCATTTGTAATGGTTAATACAAATTGCAACTTGGATTTTGTTTTCAAATCCTTAATTTTGTTCATGACAGTACCAACGTGGTTGGAGCAGATTTCCCCCCTTTTTTGTAAGGAAAATACTTGGGTGAGCTGTTTTTTGTTTTTGTTTTTCTTGCTGAAGAGCACACCTACCTACTGCTACACCGGTAATTTAAAATGGTGCACTTGCTCCTGTTTGAAAAAATGTTGGGCCAGGGGTTGACTGGCACTGTTGGGGCAAGATTGCTTCACTGTATATAATGATGGCCAATTGAGAATGGTACTTCTGATTCACTTAACTTACGGCAGTTGCTTGGTTCTCATCACTTGGGTGTGCTGGGGTAACATGATTTTTTCGTGAACATGATTTCTAAAAGGACACATTCTTTGTGTAAAAGCATACGGTTTATTTTGGGATTTTTCTTTGTTTTCTTTTACAGACTTGCTGAAGGGCTTAGCACACTTGGCCTTTTGGATATGATGAGAATTCATCACATCATCTTCAAGACCGCATTCTGTGCATCAGAGAGGCCTCTAAAAGCTACCGACTTGATCTCTTTGTTTCAAGTGGAACTATCCCTTCCTGGAAGCAATTGGTGGCAACTGGAAACAAAAGTGGAAGGATTCTGGAGAGACTTCCTTTTAGATATTGAAGGTAAATTAATGATTTGCTGAGTAACAGTATTTTACTACTCTGAATTTTGCACAACCCTGCTTATCACGCATGCTATTAATTTTATTTTCCTTACTATTTTATAGATGGTGTGTTTGAGATAACACTTGACCAACTGTTGGTGTTCACCTCTGGAGCTGACAGAATACCAGCACTTGGTTTTTCTCCGACGCCAACGCTGAATTTCAATCACGAGACAGGGCGGAAGTACCCAGAGGCCAATACTTGCCTTGTAAAACTTAAACTGCCCATCCATAACACCTATGAGGTGTTCACCAAGTACATGTGTGAGGGTATTATTCAAGCTCCCACTTTTGGACTGGCTTAAGTTACCATTTAATCCATACTGTATTTGGACTGAATGGAGTTTGAACGCTCGCAAAACAAACAGAAAAGGTTCTGAACTTTTTTTCCTTATTTTATTCGATGTCTTGTCTATATAATCTATAAGTCTATTGATGTCGAATATAAAGGGGAAGGTTATCAAATGAAGAAGTGTTATTCAAAGTTTAGCTTTTTTTTTTTTTTTTTTTTTTTTGGCTTAAAGGACAATTCCAGCCAAAAATTAACCTAGGGGTAAATAACACATGGGTACCGAGTCGATAGTTCTCTGGGATACGTTTTCATGATAATCGAATGTACCCAGTTTTATCATTAGTTTTAGTTTAACCACAGATTATCTTATAACGCTAGTGTATGGGGCATCGAATAAGTAAAAATAAAACGTCTGTACACTTACAAAGTTCTCAATGCTTCGGTTTGCAGGTAGGAACCCTTGTTATGCTTCTGTGTTAGTGTTGGGCTATTTTGAGCCTTGTTAGTGGTATTAACTAGTGATTTTTACTTGTTCGATGCCCCATACACTAGCGTTATAAGAGAATCTGTGGTTAAACTAAAACTAATGATAAAACTGGGTACATTCGATTATCATGAAAACGTATCCCAGAGAACTGTCGACTCGGTACACGTGTGTTATTTACTCCTAGGTTCATTGGACGAAATTGTCCTTTAAATTTGTTCAACATAATTCAATAAAGAAGTAATAATTCATAAAGAAATAAAATATTAACACTTACAAAATGTGAACACTTGGACTTGGACAGATTTACTTGGGCAGAGTGTGAGCGCGAGACAGATCCTGAAAGCGTGAAAGTTGGAAACCTTGATAACCCATGTTTAAAAAATGTTTTATATAAAATTTGTCTTTATTTGCAACATAATGTTATGTTCAAGTTGTTCCAAACCTTTATGAGTTTCTTTGTTCTGCTGAACACAAAGGAAGATATTTGCAAGAATGTTTGTAACCAAACAGATCTCGATCCCCATTGACTACCATAGTATGTATTTTTTCCTACTATGGAAGTCAATGGGGACCGAGATCTGTTTGATTAAAACATTCTTCCAAATATCTTCCTTTGTGTTCAGCAGAACAAATAAACACATAGATGTTTGGAACAACTTGAGGGTGAGTAAATGATGAAAGAATTTTCATTTTTGGGTGAACTATCCCTTTAAGATCTCACCATAGACTTTAAAAAATAGGGCCCACTGATCTGGTAACTCCTATTACTGTCCTGCAGTGACCTATATTTAGCTAGAGGAGGCGGTAATGCACCTTTTTAGTTGGTTGCCAATCAAATCAAAAGAAGTTGACAGTCTGTGATTGATTAGTTTCATTTAAAGGAGTGGGGTTTAGAAGCGAAGATGGCTCTTGCAACTTTTCTAGATCACTGTAAAACTACATATGCACAAAGTGCCAGAATTTTCCTCACGGATAATGTATCCAGTGATGTCCTACGGCCGGTGCTTGTAAGGTAACTATACAAATATTTTACGTTCGACTCCGAGAGAATGAATGCTTTAAGCATCGTTAGGCATAATTAATGATAAAAGCATGGAAGCTTGATTCCGCTAATAAATAAAAAAGGTAATTGCGACCTTTTAAATTTTTTCCCGCCATTGCGAGTTTCCCTTCAGAATTCTGGGATAAACTCACAATTGCGTGTTAAGTCAAAGTTACGAGATCGAAAAGTAGTTGTTTTTTATTTGGGCTAGTGGTGGAATCAAGCTTCGATAGTTTAACGAGTTTTTATCACGCAATTCCAGTGCTCCAAGTGGGCAGATAGTCTCCATTTTAATCTGTACCGTAGGCTACCCTCACTTTTTCTTGCGAACAGGTTGTGTGTGACCCCCTGCCAAATTCTCACATGTTGACACTCGACCGCACACACCGAAACATATAGAATTAGGCTAACGTTATTAATTGTAAATACATCGCGCGGTAGGAACTGAACTGAACTGAACGGATTGTCTGCACTTGTACACTACAACCTAAGGTCTTGTAACAATTAAGTTTGGAGTTATAACCACTCTTCCTGTTCGCAGTGTTGCTTAAATTGATAGAGATTGTAAATTTTACATTCCCATAAAAGAAAGCTGTTGTGAGTGTAATGAGCGCACTGGCGACGTTGTTCGGTAGCGCTGTCGCATCATCTACACATGAAGATTGTAAAGCGCTTGCCGCTTTGGGGACAGCCAGGCTAGTAGCCTATACATGAAAGCGCGATATATAAATGCTTCATTCATAAAAAATGTGAATTTTAGATGTAATATTCAGATTTGTTTGTATGGAAGTGTCCCATTGTGTTGTGCTAATTCCCTAGACTGGAAACCCTTGAGAGGAGCTTAAGTTGGGCAGGTGGGAGGATTCTCCATCTTAATGATGCTGATGAACTTCTCCCATTAGTGAGCGAATTTATTCAACTTGTGCAAACAGCTTTGTCAACGGAAGAAGGTACTGACTTTGATTCATATAGTGGGCCATTTCTTACCAGTCAGTAAAAGTTTCATTTTCATAATTTATTCATCATCATGTCAGTCAAACTCTGTATGACTTTTTTCTGCATAACACAAGAACTATCCCGTTAAGTAAATGCACATTGGGAGTGGTTTTATTGCAAGTTATAAAACAAAAATCCAAATTAAACTTAAAATAATCCATGTGTCTTATTAAATCCAGTCCAAAAGTGAAGTGAAGAAAATAAAAATAGCTGAAAACTGTAGACGTTTGGGACTTTAAGCATAAGTTATAAAGGTAAGAAGTTGTGATTAAATTGCTTGTTTGACAACGCCCAAGTACCTTTTGTAAGATGTTATTAATAATACGTTATCGGTCAAAGAGCATACGGGTCGCATGACAATGAGAACATGGTGGATGTAGCATGTCTGAAAAGTATTCATTCTGCACCCACACATACTATATAGAATGTACTGTTTTAAGGGTAGATGAGTCTAATTCAGTATGTATACATACTATCACAGTATGTGATTTCAGATGCAGGGATAGACTATTTTCATTCAGATATTTGGATAATGGCTGACAT
Organism: Gila orcuttii; assembly: GCA_026230005.1. Classification (NCBI taxonomy): domain Eukaryota; kingdom Metazoa; phylum Chordata; class Actinopteri; order Cypriniformes; family Leuciscidae; genus Gila; species Gila orcuttii. The sequence goes on along the minus strand of JAPDVR010000003.1, from coordinate 4,163,865 downwards.
GAATGGATTTTAGTTAATTTCTTGTCATTAAATGTATTTTGACAACATTAGGTACCTTTGGGTATCAAGCCCCATTGGTCCAGGCCGGTGATTTTGGGCGATCCAGCTACTGTATCACCGAAGAACAGCTGCGATTCCTGCTCTCATGTGGATTTACAGCTTCCCAGATTGCTGAAGTACTGGATGTATCAGTAAGAACAGTTAAACGGAGACTTAGGTACTGTAAAAACAACAGTTCCATACACACGCAATAACTTTTCCTCATATTGCAGGGTACATTTTTTGAAAAGTTTTTTTTTTTTTTTTTTTATGTTTAGAGAAATAGGTAGACTCTGCTCGTTTTAAGGTGCAGTGGGCATTTATAACTTCAAATTATCTTTGGCAAATCTGTTCTCCAAGGAGACCAGAAAGAGGATGTCACTTGCTATGACATAGTCTGTCTGATAGATTCGTATCCATGTAATAGAACAAGTGTGCTTTCTTTGTTTTACTGGCATCTGCCCAGTCATGTTTGTCTGTGAATTTTTATTAGATTGCCAGCAGTAAATTAACTTATTTTTAATAAAGCAGAATCTAATTTAACTATCATGTTATATGGAATCTGTATTTGATCTTAATACTGTTAACAAATAAACTTAAAATAACAAATCAATTAGGACAAATGTGCAAGCCAGACATGCTATTTAGGTGACAAAGTTGGATGATTTTCAGCATGAAAACCAATGGCCAGTATTGTTTACATTCAAATCCAGTGTATGTGGCTTAGTTTACTTCTGAGAAAACTAGATTAAAATGGTGTCTTGAGGTTAACACATTTTACTATTAAGTCAAATGTGTTTTTTCACTGTGGTCTTTGAAATCACACCACAACAGAAACTGTTGTAATTTGTCAAACTGTTTATTTTCAAGGTGTAGTTATTACTGATGCGGCAATTGTTATTTTTGCTGCTGTTATCATCAGAATTTGTTTTTGTAACATGGTCATGTTCAGTGAAATGCAAATACATGGAAATGAAGTTCTTTAAATTCTAGGCTGTTCAACTTGTCCGATATCATGAGGTATGCACATCTTTCGGACTCGGAACTTGATGAAGTGGTTCGGCAGTTGGTTGGAGAAAATGAACAGCTCGGATCTAATGCTGTTCGGGCAAGACTAGCTGCTATGGGTGTTCGAGTGCAGAGGAGGAGAGTGAGAGAGAGTTTGATCCGAGTGAATCCAGCTGGAGCTGCACAGAGAGCACTATCTCACCGACTGCACCGGAGAACCTACAGTGTTGCAGGTCCCAACTCTCTGTGGCACATAGATGGGAACCACAAGCTGATCAGGTATGTTAGATCCATCAGATGTGGATGATAAATCGATTGATATAGCACGGTAGAGCGTACTGGAAATTATGCAATCACATTATGCAATCACATTTGTGCAAATGTGAAAAACTTTCACCAGTGTGAGTGACTGGTGGATCTGATTAACCATGATAAGATCAGAATAACCAAACACAGATCCTGCACAGGCACAACACAAGATAATGTTATTTATTTTAATCTTTGCCTTTGAGCTGTAAATGGCTTTTATAAATTAAGGTGTCTAATATCCTCCTGTTATGGCACTTGTAATTGATGTTTCTGTTGGTATAAAGTATTAAAATTGATTCAGTGACGTTACATTAAGTAGAAATGTAAAAGTAATCAAAGTAAAAAAAGCAAACGTTTTTGCCATGTGTAATCATAGAAGCCTAAATTAATTTATTTAATCCTAACACAGAAGACAAATAACAGTTTTGTTTAATCTTTAGGTGGAGAATAGTGATCCACGGTGGAATCTGTGGCTTCAGCAGACTGGTTGTATTTTTGCAAGCTTCTGACAACAACAGGGCTGGCACAGTGTTTGACCAGTTTGTTCAAGCCACAGCGAGGTATGGTGTTCCATCTCGAGTTAGATGTGACCACGGTGGAGAAAACAATACCGTTTGTTTGTTTATGAACATTTATCGTGGGTCTGAAAGAGGAAGTGCCATCCGTGGTAGAAGTGTCCACAACCAGAGGATCGAGAGACTTTGGGGAGATCTTTGGCGGGGTATGACTAATGTGTACCACCAGCTTTTCTCATTTCTTGAAAGTGATGGAGTCTTTGACTGCAACAACGAGCTACACATGTGGGCACTGCATTTTGTGTACCTTCCGCGGATTAACCGGGACTTGGAGGTTTTCAGGGAACAGTGGAACAATCATGGCTTGCGCACTGCTGGTCACCACACACCATATCAGATGTTTGTCAGAGGATGTCTTCAGAGGCAAACGTCTTCTCTCACTGCCATGGCAGAGATTTTTGGACCCAGCCCTGCTCAATATGGTGCAATTCCTGCTGTGGATTGGCAGGAAGTTGTAACTGTTCCTACTAATCAATTCAGTCCAACCCAGGCACAGATGCAACAACTGCAGGATGTGGACATTCTTGCAGGACCTGTTGGTAGTCCGGCTATTGATGCACTTCAAACTGTAATTAATATTCTGCAACAGTAGATTGCTTTTGATTTGGTTCTATTATAATAAAAAAAAAATTTAAAAAGTGTATATATCCACCTACCTTATTCTGCTCTAAACAATGCGCGCTGCCATGACGACGACGACGACTCCGGTTGCCAACTTCCGGTTCGAGTCTGGTCTATGCTTTTTTGCCATGTGTTTTAGATTGTCTCATCCCCACATCGCTAAACTAAATCGAAAAAACATTCATCAAATGTGATCTGATCACGTTATTTTTTATTAAATCGCAGATAAAAACAAAATGAACGTTTTTCTTTTCTTCATAACTTCCAAAGGATAGCTGATGCATGACTGCACGATCTTCCTAATCCAGCAATACATGAACATCTGACAGTCTCTATCACCCCAACTGCTACAGAATAACAGTTCTAAAAGGTTAGGCTGGTTAGTCCTTTGACTACTGTCTACCTCTGCTTTCAAAAATGCACAGTCTATATATTTCTCAGGCCTGTGAGGTTAGGCATAACGTTATGCCGAGTTTCATTCATGAGACCAAAGTCCAGTTTGCGCGCTGATGCCGCCTCATGATCATCTATTGTTTACCATATACTTCTTATTTATTAAAACCAGGCAATTGGTTGATGAAACATTGATTGAAATTAAGATACAAATAATAAAAAACAAATAATTCACTTTAAAGAAAGGTTTCTTTGTGGTTTCTCTTTAAGATCTCTGTGAAAGTTTTAAAGTCGCTTTCAGAACGGTCATGTCTGTGAATATAAAACGCATGTGCCGACTGATATTTTTCTAATGTCTGGACCACTGATCTATATAATATATCATCCATTATGGATGATTGGTCTGGACTAGAGTGCTAGCATTCTATGTAAACAAATACTTCAACAGGAAGTAGAAAACCGTTTAGTCAGTTGAACCCACTATGAATCATGGGAAATAAAATGGGCGCAAAAAAAGGTGGATATATTAGGGCTGCACGATTAATCGCAATTTACATATAATCCCACGATTTTGAAATCGCAAAGGCTGCAATTATCTTTTATGCGCAGCTTGTCAGTGAAGCACGGCTCAGTAAATGCTGCTCACTCTGAAAGCACTGAGTCTCTTATAACATGCATTTGAAAAAGCAACACGCGTCAAACATCTTTCCAACCATGAGAAGCATTTATGCTTCTCTTGTCCAACAAAAGACAACATTTAATAACATGCATTTACTCCAAACTCACTTCATAAAGACAGTTGAGCATAATTTGTGATATGATGTGGCTTCTTACACAGAATAAGGCAGTCGTGTATTTATAAGTCATGTTTAATAAGTCAAAGCATTTCAATCTTCTGTTTATTCAGCGACAGTGATAGGGATTTCCTTGAATGATGTGCGTTATCTACTTCTGCGGCGGGGCATATTTATCGTGTCTGTGTGAGAGCGCCCTTTGGTGTTCAAATGGAGCAGCATTTACTACCGGTCAGCCACACTGCACTTAAAAGCTGCACATAAAATATCGCAGCCTTTGTAAAATTGCGTGCGGTTTTATTGCAATTAATCGTGCAGCCCTAATATAAATGTTAATGGATGGTTGACTGATTTTATTTGGTGCTGAATGAGGTGAAGACTCCATAACATAAGCCTCATAGACAGTATTTATTTATATTTGAAACCTGATGCATCACATTTGTGAAAAATAAATTGCATAATAGATATAATTTATTGATCCCAGGTTTAAATTGGTCATGTCACCATTGCTCACATTTAAGAAAAGAAATAAAAGCGTATGTGAAATCTTAAAAATTAAGATTACTTGTACATATACTCTACTTATGAAACTAAACAGTAGAAAATATAGATTTGAGTATTGCACAGTTTAATTTATTGCATTTGTATTATTGTACTATTAAAGCATTGTATGTTTAAAGATATAAAGGATATGGAGCTAAGATAAAAGGATATTAAGCTGCTGACAAGTCTGAGGTAAGTACAAATTGCCCTGAATATTAGTTAATAATATATGACACTGAGGGAGGACTTGAAATTATGACCTGGAATGGTTTCCTGAGGCTGTATTGCAGAAACAACTTCAGTCAGAGTAATATCTTGTCTTAAGTAACCACTGTGATTTCATTTTGGAACCAATTTAAAACACTGAACTTGTCAGATTATAACTTGGGGCTTAAAGGGATAGTTCACCCATTTACACCCTTATGTTGTTCCAAAGTTTCTTTCTTGTGTGGAACTTCCATACTATGGAAAAAAATATTATGGAAGTCAATGGGGACCAGCAATGTTTGGTTACCAATAATCTTCAAATATTAGTAACCAAACATTCAAAGAGGCTCATGCATGTTTGAAACAACATGAGGGTGAGTTAATGAAGACAGAATTTTAAATTGAGTGAACAATACCTTTAAGATAGGACGTTTCTGTAATTTGGTCCCTGCAAGCAAGGTTATGTTGTTTTAACAGATATTCATTACAATTGCATTGATCAAGAACCACAGCTGTAAACTTTTCCACAATCAAATGTTAACTTTTAATATTAGAAATCTTGAGTTGGGTTGATTTGTTTTACAGATAAATTCCTACTTTTCCTGTAGCTCAAACAGTAGAATGTTAGCGCTTGCAAAATTCATGCAAGGGTTCGATTCCCAGGGAAAGCAAGAACTGATAAGAACGTAAATGTGTACATTGAAATGCAATGTAAGGCACTTAGGATAAAAGCATCTGCCAAATGCCAGGGACTGCAGATGAAATTTAGCTCTGTAGCTAATTCTGGGACAGTTCTTTACTGTCCATTGTCCCTGTTATAATAATAATAATAATAATATGTAAATGTACTAATATGCAAAAGGGGGCAATCTTGGTAAAAACATTTGTTCATAAAAATGCAATCTATCTATTTTCTTTGGGCTACACAAGAAAACGAAGAAAAAGAAAAAAAGAAATAGGAGGATATTTAATTTTGGTAGCAGTAAAATACTTCTGCTGTCAGGAAAGCCAAATCAAGTTCTTATACCTGTCCTGACCTGAGCACAAGCTCCCATTCTAATCCTGAAAGCCTTAAATAACATATTTAAATACTTTAAGTCATTAAATTCCTTTAAATTGATACCTGTATACCTAATTACAGTTTGTCTGAGTGCCCAATTTCAGAACAAAAAGGTTTGAAAAAGCGCCCCCTGCTTACTATAGCTGTAAATGTAAGCACAACAAAAGCTCACGTTGTTTTCCAAAGACAGATATTGATTACAGTGGTCTGTATCTTAAACCTGCAGTGATCATAAACCTGCATTGGTTACCTCCACTGTAACTGATTTCACCACACACGTTAATGCTTTGATGTTAAAGCTATAATGTCCACTAATGTGTTTATTTACAAAAAGGCATGAGTGGAGAAAAACAAGTTAATTTTATTTTTATCTAAATTGTCATAAAATTAATTGTCATAAAAAAAAATTAATTGTCATAAAACTGCTATTTAAATATATTATTCATATAGGTTATACAAAAAACCTGAATAAGCTGATCTATAGAATGTAAACTGGTGGTAGCCTAGTCTATGAAAGGTACACCCCTCTAAGCTCACACAAATGGTTAGACCCAAGTCTTCAGCAGCCAATGACACGGACCCGTTCATACTGATTTTTAACGCGTATTTTACACGTGAAATACGCGTTGATTATGTCACGCGTATTTTACGTGTATTTTACACGTGAAATACGCGTAAAATACGCGTGACATAATCAACGCGTATTTCACGTGTAAAATACGCGTATTTTACACGTGAAATACGCGTGAAATATGCGTTAAAATTCGCGTGTTTTTGGCCCTAAAGGCTTTCCATATCACGCTCAATGCGTGACACTTGAGAGCCCTGCGTCATAGAGTATAGAAGAACAATATACGTTCTTTGCCTGCGTTCTGTTGTGGCTCGTGCACAACACTTCTTCTCTCGGGCTCTCTTTTTGTTACGGTGAAATTACAAAACATAATGCATACAAACATGTCAGTGCTTGATATACAACCACTAATAAACAATCGGCTTTGATGAGGAAAAAAATATATACTTCTTACTGCGGATTAGAACCCAAAACCTCTGACACGCTTGGCAAAAGTTCTGCTACTGGACCATTAAAGTGTATGCGTGTAACAGTCGGGTATTCTCGCTACTAGCAACATATATTAGATCTCATTAAACAACAAATTAAACACAATGTACGTACTATTTAAATCTAACGCCGATTTGTGGCCGTCACACTGCATGGGATTATACGGCGCTGATTCCCATTGTCCCCGACTTTAAATGCTTTTTTACAAACACCGCAAAATCCTTCATCATTTTTACCACTAACGGGCTGCAACCATGTCTTAAAAGTTTTATTTTCCAGCCACTTTGGCTGGAATTTGCACTTTCCCATTTTTCCAAGGTTCAGACCTGTCCACCGCTGTACAACAGACCCGCGTCACCTCCGCATCACGGCACTTTTGCTCCGGCCGGAAGCAATTACCAAACTGGTTCCGCATATTTATCACACGAACGTACATATTTTGCGTCAGCAAATACAAATTATTAATTATGAAGGCTATATTCAAATAAATTTATATAAAATTCTCTTCAAAACTATAGAAAAATGTAATGCCTGCAAGAATCAAATTTAATGCTTTTTAATGCCTTTTAAGGCCTTAATTTTCGCAAAATCCATTTAAGGACTTTTAATGCTTTTTAATGCCCCGCGGAAACCCTGTTTTCATCAAGGTGACTGTGCAAGACCAAGCCCTCCACAAAACTGTGAAGGACAGCCGGTAAGCGCCATGTTGGCCATGTTTTGGCTAGATTGACTTAAGCAGTGCAGTGCAAATTATACTCTGGAAAAACACAGACTCTTAACTCTTGTTGACTTTGATGGGACTTTTTGCAGTGGTATTTGTAACTTCAAATGTTGTTTGGTTTTATCAAACAAGTGGGGTATAAAGGAAAAGTAAGAAAGCCAAATTCATTGTTTGACAAAGAATGTGTTTGAAATGGTTAAAAGTAATTTAAACATTGTAGAAATCTTAATAAACCAAGTTCTTAATTCAGTTAAAAAAATGTTTATTCGGAAAATTTTGGGCTAAAAAATGTAAGATCTAGTAACTTGGCTAAAAAGTATGGAAACACAGTTTGGCTAAAAATATGAGATCTATTAATTAACCTAAATATTAAACCAATTGAAGGTAAAAAAGGTATTTGGCTAAAGATACTTGGTTAAAAGATAAGAATGTACATTTTGAAAATTAAAATACCAACTGATTTGTTTTGGTAAAGCATATCTAGTTGTGTGGCTACAATGATACTTTAGAATAATTCTTTACTAGAAAAATACGGCTAAAAATAATGATTAGAAAATAAATTGAATTTTTTACTACTAAAAAATATTTTGGATGCATTTGGCTAAAATGTGAATTTAGCTAAAAATATACTGATTCTGATCATTTGATTTAAAATGGTGGGTATTTATTTGGATAACATTTGCTTAAAAGTGGAAACCTTGTATTTTATAATGGCAGTAATGTGTTTATCTGAGTTGAATGTGAATAATTTTGTTTATTTAATTTGGCTGTCAACTAATAACTTGTATTTGTCATCTCTCTTTTGAGGTTTTTCACCTGTTTACTGCCCACCAAAGAATGGTTAATAAAAGACAAACAACTGATCCCATGGCTGTTTATTGAGTGAAATCCAGTTAAGATCTTTATGTTGAGGGACTGTCCTTTTCAAGTGGGTAATTGCACAAGAAATAAATCACAACTTGACACACACACACACACTATGGCCAGTTGATGTGTATTGTAAAAACGAAACCCCAGACATATCTGTCCTTCTCAGAAATTCAAGTGGGTGTTGCTCATATTGTCACAATTTTGAGGAAAATCAAAATCCTTTATTTGAACTGGTCCCCCTTTTGACAATGCTGCATCTCTCTCTCTCTCTCTCTCTCTCTCACACACACACACACGGCCAGTTGATGTGCATAGTAAAAATGAAACCCCTGACAAATCTGTCCTTCTCAGAAATTCAAGTGGGTGTTGCTCATATTGTCACAATTTTGAGGAAAATCAAAATCCTTTATTTGAACTGGTCCCCCTTTTGACATTGCTGCATCTCTCTCTCTCTCTCTCTCTCTCTCTCTCTCTCTCTCTCTCTCTCTCTCTCACACACACACACACACACACACGGCCAGTTGATGTGCATAGTAAAAATGAAACCCCTGACAAATCTGTCCTTCTCAGAAATTCAAGTGGGTGTTGCTCATATTGTCACAATTTTAAGGAAAATCAAAATCCTTTATTTGAACTGGTCCCCCTTTTGACAATGCTGCATCTCACACACACACACACACACACACACACACACACACACGGCCAGTTGATGTGCATACACTGTAAAATGTAATAAGTTGGCTTTACTTGGAAATTTTAAGGCAATCGGTTTCCTCACTTTTTCTAAGTAAAGTAGTGTATTAATTTTTAGTTGGCACAACTTAATAACATTTGTATAGAAAACTTGTTAATCAATATACTCAAGTACTGTTGAATCAAAAGCATTAGTTGTGTTAACTTCTCATTAGAGTTCACATTACTAGGAAAATATCTTAAAAAGAGCAAGTAAAGTGAAATAGGAATAGTATGTGGTACTGACAAATGCTTAGTTAGTATAGTTCACTTACACAAGAGTTCTAGTAACTAAAAAATAACTGTAGAGAGTACTTGACAATTTACTTTAAATACAGTTTAATTGTTACCATTGTTGTGTTTTGCATGCTTAATGTTGAAGTCTGTGTAACTCAAGCATGATCAATTACAAGATTGTCACTTTTATATTTAACTTGTATATGGGATTATATAAACCCAATTAAAAGTTTCACAAGACGTTTAGGACATAGTAGATAATTAATAAATAGATAATTAATTGACATGAAATAGAGTTATCAATCATACACATTTATACATATGTATACATACATATATGTGTGTATATGTATATAAATATATATATATATACATATATATATATACACACACATACATTCATACACACATGTGTATATATATATATATATATATATATATATATATATATATATATATATATATATACACATACATTCATATATTACTTCTCTGCCTTTGAAATCATATAATTGATTTCTTGTTGCATCATTGCATCAATGGAAAGAGAATAATACTAATATAAATGAAGTTCCAAGTGACCAACCAAAGGGAATATTAATCGCCATAATGGTGACTAAAAATATTTTAGGAAAATCAACAAGTCAGCAGATGTTCTCTCAAAATTGGCAATTCAACATTCAAGATGACTTTGGGAAATGAGTGAATGCAAACAGAGAAATACCTGCAGAAGTAGAGGAAATTAGTGAAAAGTCCATTAAGATTTTTCTTGCCACAAAAACCACACTCAAACCAATCAATTAATCTTCACTTGGGTTTTCTGAGTAAACAAAGCATAGTGTGTGAATACATATTACTAGATTTTTACAATTAAGTTAAGACATTAAGTAAAGTTTACTAAAAAGTGTTAGTTAGAAAACCCAAGTAAACATTACTTGACTAGACTGAGTAAAAAAGGCATAGCATGCAAACAGTACAGATTACTAAATTGTTTTAAGTAAGTTCAACAAATTATTGGAAATTAAGTAAAGTTTACTAAAAAGTCTTAGTAAGAACTGTTAGATTTTACAGTGTAGTAAAAATGAAACCCCTGACAAATCTGTCCTCCTCAGAAATTCAAGTGGGTGTTGCTCATATTGTCACAATTTTGAGGAAAATCTAAATCCTTTATTTGAACTGGTCCCCCTTTTGACAATGCTGCATCTCTCTCACACACGCACACAAACGAAACCCCTGACAAATCTGTCCTTCAAAAAAAGACATACTCATTTCAACGATAGTAAGTTCTAATACTCTTCAACTCATGTTTAAAACTAACTTTAAAATACTAATACTTATTACAATTATATTTAAATTGTGCTTTTTTTGGACATACTTAATATATTTAAATGATACTATACTAAGTGTATATTAAATGTATTATTTAATGAAACAACTTCAAGTATATTAAGTGTATTTCAATATATGCTTAAGATCAATTTATTGTATTTGCAATATATTGTAATATATTAAATTGTGCTAAAATGGAACCACTTCCAAGTAAATTTGGTGCATTTAAGTGTATTTCTTTACAGTTCATTTAAAATATACTTTCATATTTCTTATTCTACAGTTAGAATATATTTGAAACTTCATTTTAATGTACACTGTTAACCCTTGCTGTAAAAAAGGCCAAATTCTGACAATCATACCATTTTCCAATAAAACAGTAATATACAGTACACTGTAAAAAATAAAAATTTCGTTCAACTCAAATTTTCAAGGCGACCGACTGCACAGAATTTGAGTTGAAGATATCAACTTATTTTTTTAAGTTTTGAAGAACTACAATTATTACGTTTTTTTTAATTCAAGTTACTGGAACTTTCAAGTCTGTGAAAGCTTACTATTTTGAGTTCAGATTACCATCCCCTATAATAACTTACTATTTTGAGTTGAAATTACCTCCCCACACACACATTAAATCATCCACTGACAGTAAACCAGTTAATTTATGCATGTTTATTTGAACGACTTTGGCACAAACAGCTTTACAATTCCACAATGTAAACAAGTAATCTTATGCCCAAAGCAAATACATCAGGTTTCAGTACCATAATATGGGCAATGTAAACAAGTAATCTTATACCCAAAGCAAATACATCAGGTTTCAGTACCATAATATGGGCAATGTAAACAAGTAATCTTATACCCAAAGCATAGTGCCTAAGTATTAATTCAGAAATGTGTAAATCCCCAGCTGAAAAAGCCAAATTATCTGAACTTTGAAATTAGCCAAAAATGCAAACATGCAGGCTATAACAGTAATGGTGAAACACAGCTTGCTTCTACTGGACAATCAATACCGTAGTCTCTTGACAGTAATATGATAGCTACACATAAAAGATTTGTTTTTATTTCAAATAAAGCACTTGTGTGCCGAGCAAATAACGCACATGTCAATAAGTTGGGGAAATCAAAAGGAATAACATAAAAACTATAAGGTGGTCTATCTGAAGACTTACAAAATATACAAACATGATAAATGTGGACACTTGCCACACCAGCAAAGATGCAGACTATAACAGCAATGCTGAAACAAAGCTTGCTTACTGAGAAACAATCAATAGTCTCGTGACAGTTAAATGACAGCTACAAATAACAGATTTGTTTTTAGTCAAAATAAAGGAACCGCACAACAACTATAACGTGGTCTATGTGAAGACTCACAAAATATCCAAACATAAATGAACAGACATGATAAAATAAATCTTCCCCATGGAAAATGAATCACTGGTTTAACAGCTTGGTCTTGAAGCTCCGGACACGCTGTGAGCAATTGGTGGACATTTCCATGAAAATGTGCTGGATAGTTTCAAAGGTATATCTGATGTCTTTTGGGAACTCCATGTTGAGGGCATAAAGTAAGCCAAAAAGATTCGCAAGCGCAGTCGGGGTGTCTGGGATGTCTTTCAGGACAATGGTTTCCTCCAACACAAGGGCAATATTAATGACTGCGTCGTCATCATCATCAAGCACTGTGAGGACACCCATCTTGATGCCTTTCATCTGTTTGTCATCTGCATCAGTTGCCTGACAAAACAAAAACACCACTGAAATAATGTCCTGTAGAAAACTAGTCAATAAAGAGTGATGTCTATTTGTGTATGGCCTCTTTGCTATACAACACTACTAAAAGCTGAAGGTCTTCCAAGCTGCACTCAACAGGCATCTAGAGAAAAGCTTCCCAGTATTGTCCCGCAGAAATATGGGAAGACCTTCCACAGCTGCCTGTCTGCGATGACTTGTGATGTCAGATGTCTGTTTTGGAAGAATATAAAGACAAACAAAATACTGTTGTTTAGCTCTGTGAAATGTACTTGTGCATGTGCACTTGTGCTTGTACTTGTTCCATTTGTATTCCCATTTCTACAATTGTGCATGTAGGCAGATAAAATATTTGCAGCCTCTGTTAGTTTGTTAGTGTTTCTTTTTGTCTTTTAAGTATAAGTTCACTATTTTGCACTTTTTTGAGAAAAAAAATACAGTGTTTGACGAACAGTCAACGAACACCACTAACCAATCGGTGAGTTGCACATCTTTGAAAACAAACGTTTAGTGTTGATTTAAAGACAGGTTTGTGAATGCATGTAGCTAGCCATTCTGAAGCATGGCAGGGCTGATTCTAAATCAGCCAAAAGCTCAAGACTGGACCAATAGTCAAAATTCTGGTGTCAAACACTATTTCATCAACCCAGAGAGAGGGCTCAAAGTGCAAAACCGTGAACGTATCCTTTAAATATTACTGTATTAAATAGTCAATCAAGATGGAACTCGCTCACCAATGTAGCTGATGCAAAAAAATAATTAAGTTATATTACATCAAAAGTGCAGAGTGCTAGCTTGGTAGTTCCTTCTTGATTAATGGTTTAAATATTAGTGGACAAACTGAAGAAAAGGCCTTGTAGTCAATATAACAACCTGTTTGTCAAGCATTTCCAAAAGGGTTTCCATCTCTCGACTAAAGGCGCCCTTCCTGGCACGATACAATTTCAGCAGACGAGGGGTGAACATCTCAAGGGCAGCTTTAAATGTTCCCATCAGGTCCTTGGTGGTCACACGAGTAAACTCTTGACAAATCTGAATGAGACAAATGCAATACAAATACAACAAGCTGATCGTGTGATTTCATTGTTATAATTAAGACTGCAAACTCAAAGCTATAATACAAATTAACCTACATACACTATTATGAAAAAAACATAACACAAATGCACCAAGTTCAAGAAAAAAAAAGATGCCTCACCTGTTCTTCAAGAAATAGACCGGGCCACCTCTCCAGAACCTCTGAGACCATGGGCTCCATCTCCACAATCTCCATTCTCCTAAGGGAGAATGTGATGTCCATCTTCTGTCTGATGAACTCCACGTCCTTGTTTTTCTTCTTCATGGCTTCAACCAGGGAAGACCTCAGGTCTTCCAAGTCATCCTCAGTGTAGCTTTCAGAATGATCTGGTACATGGTTGACCTCACCTCGTTTTTTTTTTTTTTTTTCTTCAAGGAAAACCTTCCCTCCGGACCACCATCCCCATCATCTTCATCATCTCCTCTTCGCCTGTTGACACCATGATCATCCGCCTCCTCCCTTCTTGATCTCCTGTTGACACCAACCTCATTACATCCAGCTTGACGTAGTTTCGATCTGTAGTTCCCCATCTTGTACTTTATGCTGGTTGTCCATCCCGCATATCCAGTACCACCACCAGGCTCTTTGAGGCAGGGATGTTTGTTGACAAGTTCAGCAGCAACAGAATCAATGTTTTTCAGGGTAGGCTTTCGCAAAAAATATTTCTTGTGCCAACTTGTCTAGAATCTCTTTTTTCACATCTCTGGTTACATGTAAACCCTTCCCTGATATTTCAAACATGTCATTCCCCTTGCGGAGTATCAGTTCAACATCATATGAGAATTCTGGTACTGGGAACGGAGTAGGCCACTGTGAAACGTTCCTCCTATATGTCCGCACAACTGAAGATAAGCTGTGGATTGAGTCTGGAGATCTAATGATGGCTGTGTTAAGGGAAGAGATGGAGGATGACCGAGTTGGTGTTGGAGGTGGTGGTGATGGCATGTCCTCATTGCTCCACAGAATATGCAAGACAGCCTTTTCTGAAGGTAACTCTGCTATGTCAATTAGGTTGCAAACCGCCTGCCCAAAGTCTGAGTCTTCATACTGTATACAGAATTCACCCACAAGTTCAAGTTTTTGACGCAGTTCATTGTACAGTTCCTCTAAAGTTTCAGGAGCTTTAGTCAGCCGAATCTTACGGACGAGTTTGGGATTTATGTGGACCAAAAGCAAGAAAGCCTGTGAGGACAAAAGAAGAACAGATATTTGCATGACACTTTAAACTGAAGCCATATACAGTCATGGCCAAAAGTATTGGCGCACCTCAAGAATTGTTGGTTTTTAAGCAAAATTCGCACACTTTTGAAGGTTTTTTTGATAAAATAACCAAACCAGGATATTTTCAATAGCTCAACACAACTGAAACAACAATTGGTTTCCCCAAATGTAACAAGATATTTCACCAAAATACTGTGGGAAGTGAATACTGCATGGTCAAAAGTAGGGGTCGACCGATATGTGATTTTCAGGGCCGATGCCGATACCAATTATTACAGATCAAGTAGACCGATAACCGATATTTTAAAACCGATATATATATATGTCTAGTGTAAAAATGTAAGTTAATGTCAAAATTAAGAATAACAGAGTTTTGACAAATACTTTCTTTAAATTATTTTAAACATATCTTTAAATCTGGGAACTGTTAATAATAACATTATTATTATTATTATTAATAATAATAATAAAAAAAAATGTGCAGGGAGCACCCAGCAGCATTCTGTAAAACTTAAAGACTATTTTAATGGTTAAATTAAATTTTAGTAATCAAAAAGCATTTCTAATTAATTTAAATCAAACTTATTCAATTTATTTACAGTTTAATAAAAATTACATGTTTAGGTCCCTATGAAAAAACGAACTTTTATTTTGACGGGTTGCCGTGGAGATCTTTAAGTTTCTGTGTGTTTATGATATGACAATAACTTTTCTCAGTTGAAGCTTTAAAAAGCTCATGAAGTGACTAAGCGGCTCTGGAGATGACGTTTATGCAATCATGTCCTCATACTGTATAATGATGCAGCTGAGGCTGAAAACAGCGCAAGCGTCACGCGTGCTTCAGTGTGTGTGTGTGGTAAATGAAATCACGCGTCTGCACCATTCATTTAGAGACACGCAGGATTCATATTTAAATAGTCTTTTTGCGGTTTGAAATTCGATTTGATTTGTACTGACCTGCTTTTTATTAGTTCATCAAGAAGTTGACAAATTCCGTGACATTCCGCTTTATACAGTGAATTCCGTTTTTATGACTGGATTCCGCGATTCGGTCCGTGTTTTCTGCATCGCGGACATCACAGGACCCTATTATATTGAGGTGTTTTGCAACTTCAGTGTAGTAATTTATTGCTACTTCAGCAAAGTCTGCTGCTGCCTTAACTTTGAGAGACAAGACAACTGATGCGTGATCAGTGCAGCAGTTCCAGTCAGCGAGTGCTGTCGGTGTGAGTGCTAAACTTTCAGTGCCTTCAGCTTTCTGCATTGATTGGCCGGACTCCTGACTCCCAACAAATCAGATGTGCGGGACATTGCATTGGTCTAGTCTACAGAGTGGTGAGTTCCGACAGAGGTGGCTGCGTCAGAGCCAAATATAGCGCATTTCAAAATTAAATTATTTTATCGGCAAATCGGTTTTGAAAATGGCCGATACCGATAACCATAAAAATGCTCAATATCGGCCGATAATCGGTTGACCCCTAGTCGAAAGTATTGCCACCCTTCACAACAAGTGTCTTTTGCCGTGATAAAAGCACACTTTTCATTGTTAAAATCCAGTGCTAAGGTTATGGGTAATCAGACGTCAGCTGTGGTAGCACTCCTGAGAAATATCAGCCCATTTCTAATGGACAAAAATCTCCAGTTTACTCATAATACATCTCTGTTGGTTTATATGGACAGTTTGAGGTTTTCTTCAAGTAGAATCGAGTTTATTATCCTTTTGAAGTGGCCTTATACTTCTCAGGAATGCTACCACAGCTGACGTCGGACTATCCATAACCTTAGCTGTGGATTTTAACAATGAAAAGTGTGCTTGTATCACTGCAAAAGACAGTTATTTTGAGTGCCAATACTTTTGACCATGCAGTATTCACTTCCCGCAGTATTTTGGTGATATTTTGTGTTGAATTTGAGGAAACAAATTTTTGTTGTTTCAGTTCTGTTGAGCTATTGAAAATATCCTGGTTTGGTTATTACATAAAAACACCTTAAAAAGTTTGTGAGTTTTGCTCGAAAACCAACGCATCTGGAGGGGTGCCAATACTTTTGGCCATGACTGTACCTTGAACACTTAAAATCAAGTCATTAACACATGACAAAATTATGAAAACATGCAAACAGAAAGGTGCTTACCATTTTAATTTACTGCAGTAGCCAAGCCCTTGGGGTCACCATCAAAGTTCTAGCAACTTGGTATGCAGCCAATGGGTGGTAGTCGTTCAAAGTCTCTGGATCCAGGATCTCTAAATCTGAGTGACAGTTATCAATGAGTTGGTAAGACCGATAATGTTCCATGTACCAAGATGATAACCTTGTGGTGACAAAATACACTTTCCACCACTTGTCCACCAATATGTTTAGTATTCTAAAGAATTCTGGCAGTCCACTGCATTCACCCGCAGACACTATCATGTCCCTCACATACTGGGTCCCATACAAATGTACTTCTTTGGCAAGAGACACATCATCTTCATTTGGGTACCTCTTTTCTAGTACTGTCCTGAGCTTTTCATCCAAAGATGATATTTTCGCTCTATCTACACTACCAACAAGCAATATTGGCTTGAACAATTGCTGTCAAGAAGATATGCCATGAGCTGTTGATGCTTAGTGGAAAGGGTGAGTAGTACATTCTTAAAACAGTGAGCATCATTAATTGCCTGTTTGAAAAAACTATGCTTAGACTCAAATCTAAACGTCCACAGATCCACTAATGGCCCAAAGCACCGTGTGAGATGCACATAGTGATCAATGAAGTGATGCTTTGGTTTCAACTTAAATTCAGGAAAGGTGTCAGTGAGTAACTGTCGATGGTCAGACAATTTATTCCCTAAGTAACAATGTTCCCTCTGATAACGTACTAGACACCGTAATCTCCACAATCTCTTTAAGGTCCATTCAAATTTCCCATGACTGCCCTTGTTCAGGTATATAGTTCCCGATCAAGCGAGGTAGCAAACGTAAAAGTGTTGTTGACCAAATCAGAGAATTTGTATGGAAACTGTTTTATGCGGTTATTCAGTCCATTGAATGTAATGAAACCTTTTTTAATCAATTCTTTCAAACACAAACTTAACTCCACTGCGACAACACCTTCAAATAGGTCATGCAAAAGATCAGGGGGAAATCCAGTAACTGGGTGGAAGAAAGACAACTTATTTAAAGCACAGGATGATTTAACCACATTCGCAGATGGCTTATCACTCAACTTGAGTTGTTCCACAAAAGAATCTTGTTGCGTCACAGTTCTCAGTGGAAAGTTCCTTGGCTCACAATTTCCAATTTGGTCTCGACTGATGCAACAAAATCTGCAGAAATTTTCAACATTGAAAGCTTCCTGAAAACCTGCTAAGCTATGTGCACCAAGGTTATCAGCACAGACACAGAACACTTTTCCCTTTACAAACGTATCTAGAGCCTCAATATACACTCCTTTCTTTTCAAGAAATCCAAGATTCTTCATCAAAGGATAAAGAAAGGCATCATACCCAAATTGTCTGACATCGACAGTTTTTCCAAGACAAGCCAGTTGAATTAGGGGGAGAGTAGAGCGAAACTTGCTTGGTAAATTCAACAAAATCCAATAGTCAGCAGTAATTTTATGTATTTTTTTTGAGGACCCCAAAGGATTACATAGTTCCAGGTCATCTATGTAAAGTCCTATAGAGATACTTGCGTCTTGCACACCCAGAAGACCATTGTCTTTGTAGTACTGTCCGTCTCGAAAAGAGCTAAATTGACCTGGGTTGTCCCCCTGACTAAACACCAACTTCTCCACAAAATCTGGCTGTCTCAACAAAGTTCCAAGAATGGATGATTGAAACATTAACAAATGTTTGTTTATGGGATATTTTATATGTATACTCAGTAGGCTGAATTACAGGGAACTTATCTTTAAAAAAAAGATTTCTCCTGTGATGAGTGGCCAATGCACCCTTTCCTTGAGTGCTTACAATTAATGGATTTGTTTCCAAGACAGCATCATTAATCTTATTGAGAACACTATCATCTAATTCAATGCCGTGTTCTGCAAGCACTGCTTTGATACCTTGTTGAGAGTGGGATTTTGAAAAATGTCATTAAACCCCTCAACTATTTTCTGTAGAGCTTGTCTACTAACATGTAATTCAGTTTGCATACGTAGAAAAAATCCAGCAGCCCTGTGTTCAAGAGTCATAGCATATACATACTCCTCCTTTTCTTGGACATCTGAATTTCCAGAACTACTTGGAAGTGTATCTTCCTCACTACAGATACCTAATGGTTGGTCTGAGGAATCTGTCACAATGGACACAGGTTCATTTTCTAAGTCTGCTCTTAAACAGGTTCTGATATCACCATGCTTGTGTTTCCTACTTTTGTGTGAACTAAAAGACTTTAGATTGTTTGTTTTAAAACTACATCTCAAGAAGGGGCAACAAACAGTCTCATGTTTTTTTAAATGGCGTCCAAGGTGTGTGACGAAAGACTGCTGCGTGCAGATATGCCGGAATTCACATAGATCACAAAAAAGGTGAATTTATATTGTATTTTGGCTGTCCTATAATGTGATCTGGTCAAATGTGACTTTAAGGCGCCAGCTGTTTTAAAAGTACATACACAGTCACTGTAAACACACGGCCAGTAAGCTCCTCTTCCGTGCCTGAGCCGATGGTGCCTAAGCAGACGCTCTTGACTTGCTCTGGCAAAGCTGCAGAAGCGACACTTCATAGAAAACCTAGCACAAAAATAAGAGGAGAAAATGAACAGAGTGACATACTTCGCAACCGTTCACATTAATGCTGTTGAGCTTCAGGGCTAAAACACACAACAAAGGTCGCATGCTAGAAGCTATGTCTATCTAGTTAACTAAGTTATATCAAACCGAAGTTTTGCATCAGTTTTAGCGCCTTGGTTGCAGCGGATGGTCACGAGCAGCAACGTGAACTATAACCGCCGCCGGTGCTTCGGTTTCATGTCAATGAGCAAAGCAGACGTGCATAAAACAATACCATCATTCATCAAAAGTAACAAACATAACGGCAACACAAATCTTTCAATTAATATGTGGACAATAATTATATTGAGCTTAGTTGTTCAAAATAAGCTAGCTTCTAACCAATTAGCTAGTGGGGGATTTTGTATTGCCATAAACGCCTCGCCTGGTTATGATTTATCGATTTTGTTTCCCCCAATGAAATGTAATAAAAATACCAAATGCATATACATATTCATATGATTAGCTTACCCATTAGAAGGAATGTTTCTCTTCGACAAAGACGTCAGGGAAAGTCACCGCTGGCATCGTGAAAAGATGGCGGACGTAAACGGTTGCCATGACAAATTTCAAATGAGCATGCACAGATAAGTTGACCTCACTCTAACTGGGTGTCAACTACAACTTCAAAATAAAATCAACTCAATTTATAACATAAGATGAACTTTTCCTCAGAAACGTATGAAAGTGAGTTCAAGTGGCTTACAACAGATAGTTCAAGTTCCAACTAGCAATTTTATTGTCAGTGAATGCAAAAATCTTAGTAAGGTGAACAATTTTGAGTTGTCGTTTTTACAGTGTAGAAAACAAAACTAGCCTACAGGAATATACTGTGAATTATCAGCGCTCAAAGTCGACACTCAAAGGCTGTTTCCCAATCACACCCTATACCCTCATTCACTATTCTCTACATTAGTTCACTAATATAGTCCACTTGAATGAAAAGAAGTGAGTGAATTGAGACACTGATGAACACCTGATAAGCAGAATCACTGAAGGACAGAGAAACAAGAACAGAAACTACAACTGACTTCCAGCAACACTGAGTGTGAAACCAGTTTACAAACCAGTTTAACATTATTTATTTCATACATGTACAAAAGTTCTTGTTGAATTAACAGATATATAGTTAATAATAAAGTTTGTTGTCAGCATAATGGAGATCAGTATTTGCTTTAGTTGGTCTCTTGTCCCTTGACTTACCATTCATCTCTCTAAAAAATTTCTAACTCCTGCTTGACTCAGATACACATAGACATCAACAATAAGCTTGACAACTGCAGTTTTCGGGGAGTTCGGGAAACTCCCAGAGAGAAGTGAGGCATTTACCACTTCTAGGAGATCTGCTTCTAAGCTGTGTAACACAATTTTGAAAAAAGATGTGGGAAGTGCGTCAAGGGCGCAGGTTGATGTTTTAAGGTGCTGTACGGTTTCTTCCAAAATTTTGCCGTCAATTTCTTCGAAATCAGACATAGTGACTATTTTCTCAGGTTGTGGTCTGATCTGTCTGACCCCAGCGCAACTCAAGGATGAGCTGATCACCTTTCTGATATTATTGATTTTTTCAGAGAAGAAAGAAGCAAACTCACTGCACTTGCTGTCTGAGAGCATTTCACTGGGAATCTGGCTTGGGGGGTTTGTCAGTCTCTCTACAGTAGCAAAAAGAGTGCGTGTGTTGTTTATATTGCTGTTTATAATATTCGAGAAGAAAGTCTGTCTAGCTTTGCCTAGTTCCTTATTGAAAGCATGGATGTTGTCTTTGTAGATGTTATAATGGACTACAAGTTTTGTCTTCCGATCATTTACATGAATGACTCTGAGGAAGCACAAATTAGACTCCATTTTCCTACCAAGACTGACAGAATCACCTTTCATTAGGCCTGACTGCTTCATAAATCTCTATAACAGAGGTGATATGAGATTGAACCACACTTACTACTCTCTTCTATCCTTGTTTCTGCACTCAGATTTCAGTTTTCCTTCTATAGCAGCTGTTCTGAAAAACAACAAATATTAATATTTCATACACACACACAAAAATGTTATATATATGTATATATATATATATATATATATATATATATACACACACACACACACACACATAGATAATATGATGAATGATTTGTTTTCTTTTTAAGAATGACAGTACCCTGAGTACAATGTACTTTTATGCAGTTTCAGATATATGCTCTCTTATAAGCATCCCTTTTAACAATTTATTATTTTTACTTATCTGTGATTAGAAAGATACTGTATATTAATTATAAAGTAATCAAAAATGCAATAAGGTTGTCTTGCTTTAACAAATATAAACCCCAATCAACACACACTACCATAACTGGCTGGTCAGCTCAAGACAAAGTAACTTTATGTTCATAATGTGTTTTTCAAACTTTTCAAAGATCATTTACATCATAAAAATGAAGCCAAATTGTTCAGGAAATCAGAAATAAATACAGTTTCATTTTGCAAATAAAAATAAGGTAATGTAATGTTGGGGGACTTGAAGAGTGTTGAAAAAAGTAATAAAAAAGCCTTTATTTCATCATGGCTTTATCATTTATCAACCCGTGCGGGACTGAGAGATCAATTATTAAACGTTTTTGTAAATGTTCTTATTTTCTCTAATGAAAACATGCTTACATGATGAGAAGCCTAAAACACTTTAAAACCTGCGTGTATTCACCTCTGAAACAACTGTTTGATACTACAGGTCCTTCTCAAAAAATTAGCATATTGTGATAAAGTTCATTATTTTCCATAATGTAATGATAAAAATTAAACTTTCATATATTTTAGATTCATTTCACACCAACTGAAATATTTCAGGTCTTTTATTGTTTTAATACTGATGATTTTGGCATACAGCTCATGAAAACCCAAAATTCCTGTCTCAAAAAATTAGCATATCATGAAAAGTGTCTCTAAACGAGCTATTAACCTAATCATCTGAATCAACTAACTAACTCTAAACACCTGCAAAAGATTCCTGAGGCTTTTAAAAACTCCCAGCCTGTTTCATTACTCAAAACCGCAATCATGGGTAAGACTGCCGACCTGACTGCTGTCCAGAAGGCCATCATTGACAGCCTCAAGCAAGAGGGTAAGACAGAAAGAAATTTCTGAACAAATAGGCTGTTCCCAGAGTGCTGTATCAAGTCACCTCAGTGGGAAGTCTGTGGGAAGGAAAAAGTGTGGCAAAAAACGCTGCACAACGAGAAGAGGTGACCGGACCCTGAGGAAGATTGTGGAGAAGGACCGATTCCAGATCTTGGGGGACCTGCGGAAGCAGTGGACTGAGTCTGGAGTAGAAACATCCAGAGCCACCGTGCACAGGCGTGTGCAGGAAATGGGCTACAGGTGCCGCATTCCCCAGGTCAAGCCACTTTTGAACCAGAAACAGCGGCAGAAGCGCCTGACCTGGGCTACAGAGAAGCAGCACTGGACTGTTGCTCAGTTTTGCATGTCATTCGGAAATCAAGGTGCCAGAGTCTTGAGGAAGACTGGGGAGAAGGAAATGCCAAAATGCCTGAAGTCCAGTGTCAAGTACCCACAGTCAGTGATGGTCTGGGGTGCCATGTCAGCTGCTGGTGTTGGTCCACTGTGTTTTATCAAGGGCAGGGTCAATGCAGCTAGCTATCAGGAGATTTTGGAGCACTTCATGCTTCCACCTGCTGAAAAGCTTTATGGAGATGAAGATTTCATTTTTCAGCACGACCTGGCACCTGCTCACAGTGCCAAAACCACTGGTAAATGGTTTACTGACCATGGTATTACTGTGCTCAATTGGCCTGCCAACTCTCCTGACCTGAACCCCATAGAGAATCTGTGGGATATTGTGAAGAGACAGTTGAGAGACGCAAGACCCAACACTCTGGATGAGCTTAAGGCCGCTATCGAAGCATCCTGGGCCTCCATAACACCTCAGCAGTGCCACAGGCTGATTGCCTCCATGCCAAGCCGCATTGAAGCAGTCATTTCTGCAAAAGGATTCCCGACCAAGTATTGACTATTGAGTGCATAACTGAACATAATTATTTGAAGGTTGACTTTTTTTTTTTTTTTTTGTATTAAAAACACTTCTTTTATTGGTCGGATGAAATATGCTAATTTTTTTAGACAGGAATTTTGGGTTTTCATGAGCTATATGCCAAAATCATCAGTATTAAAACAATAAAAGACCTGAAATATTTCAGTTGGCGTGCAATGAATCTAAAATATATGAAAGTTTAATTTTTATCATTACATTATGGAAAATAATGAACTTTATCACAATATGCTAATTTTTTGAGAAGGACCTGTATAATCGTTGCTTGACATTGGATGATCATCAAACAGCAAAGTACAGTCTGATTTACATCTGATAGTGTGTTCCTTTATCTGTTGCTGGTTTGAGTGGCATTCATTCACACTAATGGTAAAAGACAAAGAGCTTTGCATAAAAATGTGCACCTTGAATTTATTCAATTGTGTTCGACAATCACTAAAAGATCACTAAACTTTGCCATGAAAACACACTGCTTGTATGATTATTTTATTTTTTAGAAATTGTTTATTTAGTTAGTTTTCCTTTTACATACTTATCCCAACCTGGACATTTCTCAAATCAAAATTCCACTTTTCAAAACTGGAGCCCTAAACATCACTAAAAGTTTAGGGCACTTAAAAAAAAAATTAAAAACAAAAACAAAAAAAAAACTACTGCTTTTACTTATTTTCACAATACAACTTTTAACACACTTTAAAATAATTGTACTTTATTATATTTTATAAAAATACACTTGAAGTGAAAATTCAGTTTATTTTTTAAAAGTGTATTTATTTGCACTTTATTAAAAATATATTTTAGGGAAATTTTAACCGTGTGCTGGAAAGGATCCAGATTCATGGTGACTTTTGTGGATATAAATGGACATCATTCAGACATGAGATGAACAAACCCAATACAAGCCTATATTACAGTAGCATATTTGTGTATTGAGCACCAGAGCTCCTGGGACCCTGGGCCTGGTACGCCTGTTCATTAATCCATCCCTGCTTTTAAATAGTCACTTACCTGCATACGTATTGGTTTTATAGCATACTGAGACTACAGATACTAAAGCCATACCAAGAAAGGTCAGTGGGTGGTAATTATACTCCAAAGTAAACTAGGAATTGATTAGTAGCCTAACCATTGACTTAAGGGCATGAACAAGGAGATATTCATTATTCTGCAAAATAAGCACCATTTATTTTAAATATTTTTTTTAAACAACAAAACCGTATGTAATACAACACTCAATTTGTTTATTCAAAACCATTTGCTATTAAGAGAACAATAATTGGCGATCATTTAAAGTGCTTCAAGGACTGAAAAGCAGTGAGAAATAAATAAAAATAAGCAAATACAGTTTACTACAGAAAACATTTTCCCCTTCCTTTATTTCCTTTCAGAACAGGTTTTTGGGTTTGCAGAACCTTTCCTTTTCAACATGTTTGGTGACAGTGCAGATGATGCTTTGGATTGGCCAAAAAAAAAAACATATATAAAGAGGATGTGGTAGCTGATGATGAGGATGTGGTGGCTGATTCAGAGGATGTTGTAGCTGGTGCAAAAATATGTTGTCTGTCTAGCGAAGAGGATGCTGTGGCAAATGGAGGACATCTGGCTTGTCCAGAGGTGGTGTCTGGAGAAGATGAGGGTTTGTCTGGTGTTCTGGCCTGTTTATCAGAGGAGGAAAGGAGTGCAAAGGAGGAAGAGACTGGCAAAGAGGATGTTTTGGGTGGCCCTTTCTTTTTCAGAGCCTGTTGACCAGAGGAGGTGATGGCTTGTGCAGAGGAGGAAGAGACTGGCAAAGAGGATGTTTTGGGTGGCCCTTTCTTTTTCAGAGCCTTGTTGACCAGAGGAGGTGATGGCTTGTGCAGAGGAGGAAGAGACTGGCAAAGAGGATGTTTTGGGTGGCCATTTCTTTTTCAGAGCCTTGTTGACCAAAGGAGGTGGTGGCTTGTGCAGAGGAGGAAGAGACTGGCAAAGAGGATGTTTTGGGTGGCCCTTTCTTTTTCAGAGCCTGTTGACCAGAGGAGGTAGTGGCTTGTGTAGAGGAGGTGGAGACTGGCAAAGAGGATGTTTTGGGTGGCCATTTCTTTTTCAGAGCCTTGTTGACCAGAGGAGGTGGTGGCTTGTGCAGAGGAGGAAGAGACTGGCAAAGAGGATGTTTTGGGTGGCCATTTCTTTTGCAGAGCCTTGTTGACCAGAGGAGATGGTGGCTTGTGCAAAGGAGGAAGAGACTGGCAAAGAGGATGTTTTGGGTGGCCCTTTCTTTTTCAGAGCCTGTTGACCAGAGGAGGTGATGGCTTGTGCAGAGGAGGAAGAGACTGGCAAAGAGGATGTTTTGGATGGCCCTTTCTTTTTCAGAGCCTTGTTGACCAGAGGAGATGGTGGCTTGTGCAAAGGAGGAAGAGACTGGCAAAGAGGATGTTTTGGGTGGCCCTTTCTTTTTCAGAGCCTGTTGACCAGAGGAGGTGATGGCTTGTGCAGAGGAGGAAGAGACTGGCAAAGAGGATGTTTTGGATGGCCCTTTCTTTTTCAGAGCCTTGTTGACCAGAGGAGGTGTTGGCTTTTGCAGAGGAGGAAGAGACTGGCAAAGAGGATGTTTTGGGTGGCCCTTTCTTTTTCAAAGCCTGTTGACCAGAGGAGGTGGTGGCTTGTGCAGAGGAGGAAGAGACTGGCAAAGAGGATGTTTTGGGTGGCCATTTCTTTTTCAGAGCCTTGTTGACCAGAGGAGGTGGTGGCTTGTGCAGAGGAGGAAGAGAATGGCACAGAGGATGTTTTGGGTGGCCATTTCTTTTTCAGAGCCTTGTTGACCAGAGGAGGTGGTGGCTTGTGCAGAGGAGGAAGAGACTGGCAAAGAGGATGTTTTGGGTGGCCCTTTCTTCTTCAGAGCCTGTTGACCAGAGGAGGTGGTGGCTTGTGCAGAGGAAGAAGAGACTGGCACAGAGGATGTTTTGGGCTGCCATTCCTTTTTCAGAGCCTTGTTGACCAGAGGAGGTGGTGGCTTGTGCAGAGGAGGAAGAGACTGGCACAGAGGATGTTTTGGGTGCCCATTTCTTTTTCAGAGCCTTGTTGACCAGAGGAGGTGGTGGCTTGTGCAGAGGAGGAAGAGACTGGCACAGAGGATGTTTTGGGTGGCCATTTCTTTTTCAGAGCCTTGTTGACCAGAGAAAGGTGGTGGCTTGTGCAGAGGAGGAAGAGACTGGCACAGAGGATGTTTTGGGTGGCCATTTCTTTTTCAGAGCCTTGTTGACCAGAGGAGGTGGTGGCTTGTGCAGAGGAAGAAGAGACTGGCACAGAGGATGTTTTGGGTGGCCTTTTCTTTTTCATAGCCTTGTAATACCAGAGGAGGTGGTGGCTTGTGTATAGGAGGAAGAGACTGGCACAGAGGATGTTTTGCTGGCCTTCTGATTTTTCGGGCCTGTTGAACCAGTTTGTTTGCCTCCTTTGAGGACTGCATCCTTGCTGCCTCACTCAGCACTCAGCCTTTTCTGCTTTAGTGCCTGTTCAGTCTCTTTCTTTTTCTGTAAATGTAATTGGTAGTTTTGGAATGATGAAAGGCAGGCTCGCCTCAGAGGCTGGTCAATGGTCATAGTTGAGGCTGTCCTGTCCCTGACTTTAAGTGTGGACTTGATTACTGCGAGACTCTCATAAGTTTCCACATTCATGGAGCACCTGTCATCTTCAAGGATATCATCCATCAAGTTAAATGATCCTTCCACCAAGGGGCCTGTGAAAATGGACAGAAGAGCTTTAACTAGCTTGCACAGGGTCGGATACATCACATCCCTCTCTGCCTTTTTCAAGGAAGCAACATTTTTCAGAATTGCGAGATATAAAGTCAGAATTGCGTGAAATAAAGTCGCAATTGCGTGTTATAAAGTTATAATTGCAAGATATAAAGTCAGAATTGTGTGAAAGAAAGTCGCAATTGCTTCTTATAAAGTCTAAGTGAATTATTATTTAACCTTTACATTATTTGTTGAACCATGGCATTAATACAAACTACACAATAGTAAGAGCTGAACTGTTGCTTCATTTATCCAATTTGGAAAAAGTGCTATTTGGAATTCCACCATGGAAAAAGTGGGCCGGTCTTGGGCCTGAAACTCCCTGGCTGAAAAGTGGCCCCACTCCGGCCCTGCCTTGAGAATCTCCTTGTGACTCAGTGGAATAGCCTTTGGTCTCATAAATTTGCCCTGGAGCTCTCTTACAAGGGCCACCTTTTCCACATGCACCAAATGCACCATCGTTTTTTTATGTTGAAGCTTTTTGGCAAATCTCTGAAATGTTGGAAGGACCCCTGCAAATATAAAAGACAATATAATTTAATATGAGTAATTAAATCTCACAACCAGTGTTGGGAAATATCTGAACACAAGTATGATTATGCATTTAAAATACAATATATAACTAAATAATAATACAACTGAATTTTGCTCAAGCTAAATATTATTAGGGTGGTTTTATTAAAAAATACTAGTCATACTGCTCAACAGAAGAGATAAATTTTTGATATATTCCTATATGGATTTCTAGTCCTGTAACTCATTGGCTGTCTAAAGATGTTTATTATAACACAACCATTCACTGCCAAAGACGTCTTTAGACGTCTTTTAATTTTTTTTAACGGGGAAAGCTGGGGAATGATCGGGCAAAACTTGTCCAAATATACTTTGCTTGTAAATAGAGAATTTACTGACGAATTTATCCTGATCGCACAAAATGAACCACTAGGTGGCAGCAGATCACTTTCATCTACAGAAGTAAGGACAATGGGCCTCATTCACCAACCGTTCTTATGAAGAAATTTGTTCTTAAAACCCAGTTACGCCGTTTTTACGAAGATTATGGTATTCACCAATGTATTCTTGTTCTTTGGTAAGAACAGAATCTACGAACACTCAAGAGCACTCTTACGCACATTTGAGAACTGACTTGTTTGTGCAAAATAAATGGTTATTGCATTTTCATCATATCTGCAGGTGTATAATATAATTTAAATTACAACTATATAATTTATTATTTAGGATATTTTCCACTATATTACAAAGCATTAATGTATTTTAGAATAAATAAATAAACACAACAAATAACACTTTTTCACTTTTTATACTAGCTACTAAATATAAGGACTCATTTACTGTTCAATTCCTGCAGCAGTGCTTTCACTTCAAAGCGTGTGTCATATACGGTAATCAAATTGTCTTGCTCATGTAGTGTATAATACACGGTAGAAATGAAAGATGGTGCCTCAGCCTTAATTTGTGTGCACACGGCCCTTCAGTATCATGCCCTTTTATGGGGATTGACAACTTAAGAAGAAATCGGATTCAGCATGATCAGAACAAAACATTGAACGATTCTGAGGTTTAAGAACACCTTTGTGAATCTGCCTAAGAGTTTTCGTAGGACCTTCCTAAAGCAGCACCATGTAGTTTTTCAACCTTCATAATATATTTCCAAAACCCTTGTGATCGTACATCAACTTACAATAGGTTGAATGACACGTCTGCCATATATATATATATATATATAGCCTGACGGGGTCTGTATCGCTTTTACTGGCACTACGGAACTTCGGGGTTCGGGTAGTAACCCGAGAACAAAAAGAACTACAAAAATCGACTGCTTTACGGCATACGTCACTATGCCGCCTTTGCCGGCCGTAGACACAGTTAACCAGTTTAAACATGCTTGCAGAAATATACATTTAATTATATTTTGGAGAACAGTCTGAAGTCTTCATATATATATATATATATATATATATATATATATATATAAATAGGCCTATATGATTCGAAGTAACTAGCTACTTGATTAGTTTTACCCACTATGCTTCATAAGTACAATGTTGACAATATGACATGACGTGGTTTAATGTACCTAAACAATGATTACCAAATTTCTCTCTCATATTGCTCCTCATAACCATTGAAACAGTCAAAAAATCGAAACAAAAGTCAAATTATTATGGACGTTATCTGACATTAAGTGTTTCTGCTTCATTGAGGCTATTGTAGGAAAAAGCTTAACGGTTTAATGTACCTAAACAACGATCAGTGATCACCATATTTCTGACTCTTTGACAGTTTTAAGTGGTTATGATGAGCAATATGAGAGAGAAATTTGGTGATCATTGATCGTTGTTTAGGTTTCTCACTTTAAGCATTTTAGAATGTCCCAAGGAAAATAAGTGGATACAAAATTACTCATGACGAAATCTGGTGTGTACGCGTACCGCCATCCCCACCGAAAACAATGCCTATAATGCTGTTGGACTAGTAAGTATATCGCTTGCATACTATCTCTAGTTTTTCGAATGTGTTGTCTGCCAGGCTATGTTACGGAAGCTATCTGGTCCTCTATTTATCTTCATGAATCAAGTAATGCTAGTAGAGGTGCGAATTATCAATCTGGTAGAGTAAACACTAACATGCTAGTTTTCGATGAAAAAATAAAACCCATGAAATTATATTCATATGACATGCTGAAATATATGCCACTGTACCTGGGATGAAGACATTTCACACGCAACGCAGGCAGTCTGTCCAAGGCGTGAGAACTCCTTCTGCAGAGTTCGGGGGTATCGGCTTGTCAACAAATGCACGTAAATCCCCTGGTGTAACCATGACAGATTTTACGACAGATGTAGAAGACAATACTGTTTCCCAACTGTAGGGGGACCCCGAGAGCAAAAGTTACTTGGTGTTGCTTTAAGAACACAGTTAAGAACATTCTTAGGAATATATTGGTAAATGAAGCCCATTGTTACCTTGTTACACAGTTCTTCACAGTATTACAGTACTCCACAGTTGATGATATTCTCATTAATTTGGTTATTGTTGCAGTAGAAAGGACCTGACTGTTTCATTTGTATCATGTATAAAATGACTTAGGTCATTAGCCAGATATGCCAGTGGACTGCAACCACTTATTAACTTAAAATGTTACTTTTACTCTTACATTTAAGTTGCAATGAGTTTTCCTAGTCATAAAATACCTCTGAATAAGTCTATCATGACCTTCATTCTTTGAAACTCTGTAATGAGCACAGAGATTCGTGCCTTTCGATCTTGGTTAACCTGTGTTCCTGTTTGGGATGCCACTGCCTGCTCTTGTTGAAGTACTTGTATCCTGGCCTTTTCCTCAACTGAGAGCTCATGTCTCTCAAACACTGGGTACAGAAGCCTTCTGTAGCACGCACGCACGGACACACACACGCACACACACACACACACACGCCTATGTAAATAAATGTATACACACTTGATTATGCTGCTAATTTACTACTTCCTGAATAACAACTAATCATTCTAGACTAATAAAATATGGTGCATCATTAGGCCTACATCCCACAAGGGCTAAAACTAAAACAAACAAGACACTAAATTTGTTGTTATTAAAATTATTTGCATTACCTGTATTTGTGTTCTTCTTTCGGATCCAGCACATGATAGTAGTGCACCACGAGCACTTCCAGGAGCTCATTCATCCTGTTGCATACCTTGAGCCTTTGAATGAATCTGATGGGCCTTATCAAGCTCTTCAGGGGGAGGTGGAGTAAACTTTGAAACTGTGCAAGAATCTCCTTCTTTTTAGGTGATTTCTCTATATCATAATAAATATTAGAGGAAAAATCTTCCACATCTGAGCCAAACGGTCTCATGAGGGCCTTGGCAGTATTGGACATCATGTGAACAGTGTCTCCTGATATATCCAGGAGATTAGGGTTCTCCTTCCTTGCTAACGTTTCAAGCCCAGATTTCTTTCTCCTCATCACAGCACAATTGTCCAGAAGAATGCTAGTGACTTGTCTCCACTCCAGCCCATATGA
Source organism: Gila orcuttii (assembly GCA_026230005.1). Classification (NCBI taxonomy): domain Eukaryota; kingdom Metazoa; phylum Chordata; class Actinopteri; order Cypriniformes; family Leuciscidae; genus Gila; species Gila orcuttii. Next base: position 4,132,678 of record JAPDVR010000003.1, on the reverse strand, counting down.
TTGCAGGACATCTTGCTGAGGCATTTGCAACATTAACCTTTTTGCTGGCAAGGTGCTGTGTTTTCACACTGCCTGCATCCTCGTCATAAAATTGGACCAGTACATTTAGAATCTTATCCATGCTTTTGTCCGTGGCCTCATCAATGTTAAGTGAAAACATGTTATTCTTAAGCTGGTCGGACAGATTTCTTTTAAATTCTGGCGAGATACCGTGTGTAATAAGATAGCCCGCATGCTGCCTCGAGACAGACAGATGCGTAAGGGCGAGTTTATCCTCCTTTGACTTTTTTTTTCGCAGACACATACGTACGCTGTACGCCGGCGTGGCGCCGGAGTGATATCAGGCCTGAATTTGTAGAATGATAGCCTCGTGGGCAAGTCCGCCGACATGTAGTGTCCATGTGCTTCGGGAGACCCGAGTTCGAGTCCCAGCTCGTGGATCTTTCCCGATCTCATCCCCCTTTCTCTCTCTCTCCCTCCCACCCCCTTCCTGTCTAGCTACTGTCCTATCCTAAAAAAAGGCAAAAAATATATAAATACACTTAAAGTATATTGCTTCTATGTTTCAAAGACACTCGTAATGAATTTGTTACACAAATAAAGTACACTTTAATATCCCGAATCAAGCATGTAATTAATCTCTACACAGACTAGAGACTTTGAATTTGGTCCAATTTAGTTGTAACGACTGAGACAAATCAGACACAATTATTTGTTATATATGTTACAAATAATCTTTAAAACTCACTCTGGGATCTATGGTCCCACTCCCCCAACAAGGGCAAGAAGGGTCTTGGTTACCATGACTACGATCAGATATGTTGGTTTTATTGCTGTTGAAAATGTGGCCATCTGGTCAAGACAAAGACCATTGGGAAGACAGAAACAGACCTCAAAAAAGACTTTGCTGCATTAATTTATAGACAAACTGATCTATAAATAAACATGCATCCCAGAAAAATTTTGTGAATGATTTACTGTCTCGTGTGGGTGAACATGATTTCACCAAGTGCCACATGTTCCTGGATCTACATCTTTGTTGACCCTGGAACAACTTTCCAATCAACCAATCAGATTTGAGGGACAAGTTTACAGTTTATGTCAAGTTTAGGCTTAGACCCAGCGTGAGGTGCTTCAACATCAGTGTTATTCACGTCTCATTTCCCTCTGATTTTAGGGGAAAGTTATGGGTAGGGTTAGGTTTAGGGGCAGGGATAGGGTAAGGATTAAATTTTGGAACAGCAATGTTATTCCAGGATCAATAAAATATGTTACTTGGCAGAATCACGGTGACGTGTCTTTTAACACTCTATTATTTTTATTGATACGGTGTATTTTATGATAGAACCAACGGTCAATGTAACCACGTTTGGTCTCTATAAATTGGTTCTTTGAAGATTTAAATGATTGTGTATATGATATGCCGATAGCTGCAGAACATATTAGTATTACAAGAATCTTTCTTAGTTTCGTCATCACACTCTTAGAACAGATTTGTTAAAAACAACACATAATGTGTTAAATTTTAACACATGTGCTGAATCAGCTCAGGGACAACACATATTGTGTCAAATTTTACACAACTTATGTGTCCCTTTCTTTAACATATCTATTGTTTCAACTAGGTCAACACAAAGATGTGTTATTTTTACACAAATATGTGTTTACTTGTGTTTTGATGGATTAATGTGGAATTAAAAATGTACACTCTAAAAAGAGATGTGTTGTGTCAGTTTTAACACATATAGTGAGTGTGCTCAGGGACAACACATGTTGTGTCAAATTTAACACAATAAATGTGCAAGTCATTTTGACACACACATTGTGTCATTTTAAAAAATAAAGCAAAAGGGCCAGATGCAAAAATATTAACCGTTTAATCAATAGTCCAGTACAGAATGCATGTGCACACAAAGTACAAGACAATGTCTCAAGCTCAATGACTGGACAGACTCACTGTACTGGACATTATTCAGTTATTCATGCTTCAACCCATAACTGATAATGCTGCTTTTGACAAAAATTCATGAGAGATAACAGTTAACAGAGTTTCCACTTTGAATTATTTAAAATGTAGCAACTGACAACATATTTTATATAAATAACTTGTATTTACACTGGCCTGTATGTTTGAGAACATAGCAAACACTACATACCATTCACAGTGATGGTGAGTGTCGGCACGCTCTTATAAAATGATGAGTTGAAAACAACACAACCTGTAAAAAGAGATGTGTTAACTATTACACATGTTGTGTAGATTTTAACACATGTGCTGAATCAGCTCAGGGACAACACATGTTGTGTAGATTTTAACACATGTAGTGTGTGTGCTCAGGGACAACACATGTTGTGTAGATTTTAACACATGTTGTGTAGATTTTAACACATGTAGTGAGTGTGCTCAGGGACAACACATGTTGTGTAGATTTTAACACATGTGGTGTGTGTGCTCAAGGACAACACATGTTGTGTAGATTTTAACACATATAGTGTGTGTGCTCAGGGACAACACATGTTGTGTCAAATTTAATACACAACCTGTGTTATATCTTAACACACCTCTGTGTTTAGACCTACACATTTTGTATTACCTTTAACACAACTAATGTGTTATTCCTCTTACACAGAAGTGTGTTGAAACCTTTTACACACTAATGTGCTATAGTTACACAACTTGTGTCAGATATGTGTCACATGTGACTGTAGTCGGTGTGTATTTGTGTATTTGTTACTTCCTGTGTTTTTACAACTGAGTGTTTGGATGAACACTGAAACGTATTGTTAACTTTTGTTTATGTAGTCCAGTGACGTTTAATAAAGAGTTTGTTTGAACATTTGGATGGTTTAGACATCATGAATCTACATAGACAAGCTCTTATTGAGAATTAACTGAGTTTTAGATGATGATGTTTCATGATGTTTCAATGTTTTTTAAGTCACCAGAATCGTGATTAATGGCTCCTTTATTTGAGCTCTTGACCCTTTACTCTTCTTTTAGTTTTTCTCTGGCTGACTTAACTGTGTTTTAATGAAATACATTTGTTATGGCAAGAAAAAATATGAACAGATGTTTCTTGATGGTGTCATAATCAGCAAGTGCTGATCTGATTAAGTTAATGAGCATATGGATGGTGCGTATTCGAATGCTGTTAGTTATAACAATTTTATGAAACTACATAATGCTATCAAGCAGTGCAGAATAATAAAAATAAATGTTATCTGAATTTTTTTAATCTGCAGCAGAAACTACTCAAACACAGACCTCAATAATCAGCGTATGAATCTCAACAATGGTGACAAACGAAATACTTAATGCCGCAATGCATGCTGGGAGTCATGGATGAGATTTGTACTATGGTGACACCCAGCATGCATTGTGGCATGAAGCTTTTCATTTGTCACCATTGTTGAGATTCATACGATGATTTTTGAAGTCTGTTTGATACCATAGATTGTAAGGCTCTGTACAAAATGTGTTTTTAAAAATGAATTTTAAGTTAATTGCAATATGCTCATCTTTTTAGAATCATCTTTCATATACTATAGTGATGGGCAATCCGTCTCTTTTTCGTGAGCCGGCTCGTTTGACTCAGCTCACTGAAAAGAGCCGGCTCTTTTGGCTCACAAACGGCTCTTTAAAAAAAACAATGTTTTGATAGGTGTGAAAACAATTCTAATTAAATTATTAAATGAAATCATTCTCACAATGTCTCACAATTTCTTTAAAAATGCATTGATTTGTTATGAAAAAATAATACTATTAAACATTTGCATTTAAATTACAACTTTTTAATGTAAATTAATGTTTTAGTGTTTCTAATGTAATAGAAACAACATTCAAAACAAATACAATCTGAATCTGAACAACATAATAGAACCCATATTAAAGAAAAATAAATAACTAAAAGGATTAAACTGGTCCCTCTTTTTCTCTCTTCTTTATTGGCATGTTATAACCAGCATGAACTATCTTACTAGTTATGTTTTGTATAACTAGCATGAACGAACACACACACACACACACGTGCACACACACACGCACACACAATGGCTCGGCCCCTCCCTCATGCCGTATAATTGGTTGACACCTCGTGTATGATTGACAGGAACAGAATGTGAGGCTGATCAGACAGTCGAAACGAATGTGTGCGCCTTTAGGCCTATATTATATATTTTTTTGTTCTTTGAATTAGTCAATCATTTTAAATAAAATAAAATTCATTCATTAGGCTATTTAATTATTACATAATGATTTAATTTCTATAGGCTATACTTTTAAAAATAGAGTCGGCTCTTTAGATATGCGAGCCAGCTCCCGTCGTTCACCTCTTAGAGCCGACTCATTCGCGAACGACCCATCACTAATATACTACACTCATTTATCAAATAACAACTCTTGCTGAGCTTAACAATCTTACATATTCATGATGATAACAATATCATCTGAGCATATTATTCGCTTGATTAGTTCTGCTATTTCAAATGTGTTAAAATACACACACATTTACAGCAATCAGAGAAAACTAATATTAAAGAGTCAAGGGTCAAGAGCCCAAATAAAACTGACAGTAATCACAATTCTGGTGACTTTAAATGAAACATTCAATGAATCGTCAACACCAAAACCTGTTAATTGTCAATAAGAGCTTCTGTAGAGTCTGACAGAAATAAAGTTAATCTGGTTATTAATAACAAGTGAAAGCAGCATTTGAAAAAGACATTGAAATAGAGGCATGATGTGATTGGCTTAAAAAAAAAACACCCATTAATCTTTCAGTTTTGCATGAATGAAGATTTAATTTATTTATTTGAATGTATTGCTTTATTTATTTTAGAGCATTTTATGGGATACCATATAAAATATACCTATAATTTTTTTCATAAACACAAACTTCCCTCCACCCAGTGCTATTCTATCCAGAGTTACATTTTAACACACATTGTGTGTTCAAAATATACACAACATGTGTCAAAATACATCAACACATGCTGTGTGTTGTTTTTTAACACATATTTTTTTAGAGTGCAGAAACGTCCACTTTTGGTATGGCAAGATGTCTTAAAATTGATTTCTTTTTCTAACATTTAAACTTACAGCACATTATTAGATTACTATTTGACTTTATGAATACGCATAAATGACAGCTTAATGATTTTTTATATATTTTTTTGCATTTATTTTAAAACCATTCTTTGTCACTGCTGTTACCTTACTTCTTTGGCAATATTAAAGGTTTTTATGAAATATTATTTCATTTTTTTTTCAGCACATGTAGTCAGAGTTACCGAAAAATAATAATAATGCAACAAATCAGGAGATTATGTGTTATTTATTGTAATCAGGTTTGTTAAAAGTGTGATTGAATGATGTTAGTTCATCTGCGTTAACATCTATTTGCTATAACAATGAAAATATTTGAATACCAGTTAAAATCAAGTAATAATGCAATCCTTTAAATCTTAACTTTTGAGTGTAGCAGAAATAAATGGATGTAAAATTATTATTATGTCACATGTGACATTGTATTTAATGTGACAGAAAAAAAAGACAGTAACACCAGTGACACAATGAATCACCAATGACATACATAAGACCAAAGATCCTTATTCTTCAACTATAATTAAGAAGATGAGACTAAATTGTTACATTTGGCATATAAATTAATAGCTTTGAATAAAGTTTATCTATAAATGGGAGTCACTGATGTTACTGGTGTTACCCATAAGAAAAGTGACACCAGTGACAATTTTCATGAAAATTTCATTTTACAAAATGGCTGCTGCAAGGTATCAAACCACATTTTGTCAATCAAGGTATACTAACTAAATGAAGTAGTTTAATCCATTTGTATTCTCGTTTTTTTACGATTACCTAACAATAAAGTAGGTCATACCAGTGAGTTCAACTAAAAGCTTCATATGAACACATGAAATGAAAGTGGAAGAAGAAGGTCAAGTGATGTCATGTGTGATGTGTGATTTTTATTTTAAATTTTTTTAAATAACATGTTGTTTTATTTTAAAATGTAAAGAAATTGTAACCCTAAACTGTTTTTTAAGTGTAATAATATTTCTGTAAAGGCTAGGGACAGAAGGTGTCTTCTAGAGTGTCTTGTTCATCATATTTATTTTGACATAAAAGCAACAGAACTTAACTTCCAGTTTATCATCCAGTTTATCATCAACACGACGCAGATCCACTGCACGCCTACTCCTGCACACATACACTGTCAGAAATAGGGGTACAGTAGGAGTCCATTTCTGTCCCCCAAGGTACATATATGTACCTTTTTGAGGGTCAAAAAGGTACATATATGTCCCCAAGCATTAAAAGGTACATATATATACCGTTTCTTTTAAAGGTTAAGGTACAATATCAAAAGACAGCCTCTGCTAAGTAAAGTTTTTTTTTTAAAGGTTACGGGACGTAAGGGTACGGGTTACGTATACGGGACGCCTAACTTTACTTCGCGATATAACTATTAAATCCTAATCTAATTATAACAAACTATATATCGTTGGAAAGGTCTAAGACTCCTAAATAGATATTTGACTGCTGTTTTTTGCTACAAATTATGTAGGAAGAGTAATCGATGAATTTTTGACAAGAGTGCACCTCAAAAAAATCTGCATCATAACAGGAGTTCTGACCTTTGTCACAAAAAGTCGATGGATCAACTTTTAATCATTGCAACTTCTGTTTTTATGCTAAAAATTCATAATAAAACATATATTCTAGTATTTGTCCATAAAAATTTACAAAATTATGTTATAAAAATAGAGAATATCCATCTAAATAGAGAATATCCATCTATATATGAACATAGTTCATGTATATTGTCTTGAATGAGACTAATATTTGTATATATATATTTATAATAATTAGTATAATTATAATGTTCATTTTGTAATAAAATATTTGTTTGTGTGTGGATTTGCTATAATATACTAATTGCTATATTGGTAGAGTCTTCTGACCAGCAACAGCCCACCTTCACACTGTTATGTCCAATAACAGCAAGCCAAGACAGGCTCAGTAGCCAAACAGAGCTGTCATAGCTGTTACTAAGGCTCATTTGCTTTGAAAGCAACAGGTTATCCAATAGAAACTTAGTTTAGGTCTAATTGCAAACACGTGCCAATCACAATCAACCTCCTGTTTGTAAATGCTGCTGAACGTTTATAAACGTGCAGAGCAGAAAGCAGGAGCACACAAACTGCACTCTCATTCTCCACTGCCACACTCACAAAATGGATCCACAGAGGCCTAAAAAGTGTTTTACACTGCTAGAAGTAGTTGAAGAGCTTTGTAAGTCGAGTGATGACGAGCAAAATCATCCTTCCAACAATGATGAGCCTAATCTTCATTCGAGTGATGATGAACCAGACGTGCTTTTGCCAGAGGAAATGTCCGATTCAACCCTAGAACGGTGAGTTATATTTTTTTCTCTATATTCTATTACACAATCTTTACTAATTTTACTGGGTTATGTATAAATGTGATGTAAACATATAATTGTATAGGTATACATTTATATATACTGTATGTATATATATATAATTGAATTATGCATGCATGTACCATGTTAGTTTTATGCTTTATTCGGTTTGCACAATAGTTGCATGTACTGTATTAGTTGAATGCTTTATTCAATTAGTACTATATTGTTGCATGTACCATATTAGTTGTTTTTACTATATTCAGTTTGTACCATATTTTTGCAAATTCTTTGTAAGTTTTATACTATATTCAGTTTGTATATTGTTGCAATAGGTATTCAGATGATGATGGTGAGGACTCATCTGCATCAGCTACTACATCCACTTTCAGTGGGTTTAGTGAAGAAGGCAGAAGGAGAAGCAGAGGAAGAGGGCAAAGCAGAGGAAGAGGACAAAGCAGAGGAAGAGGGCAAAGCAGAGGAAGAGGGCAAAGCAGAGGAAGAGGGCAAAGCAGAGGAAGAGGGCAAAGCAGAGGAAGAGGGCAAAGCAGAGGAAGAGGGCAAAGCAGAGGAAGAGGGCAAAGCAGAGGAAGAGGAAACAGAGGAAGAGGGGCTGTTTCTTCGGGTACCACAGAGGCAAGATGGCACAGCTCAGATGAACCCGACATCCCACGACCTGAAATTGTGTTTCGACCAGCTCGAATTCCTGGCCCTCAGCTTCTGACTACAGAGTCGTATAGCGCTCTGGAACTGTTTCGGCAGTTCTTTTCTTCAACAGTGTGTCAAACAATCATTCGCAACTCAAATGCTTACGCAGCTGAGCACCAAGACACAACCAGGAAGCCATGGCAGGACATGTCCCTGAAGGATCTATACTCATACCTGTCAGTGGTCATCTACATGGGTCTGGTAAAAGTACCACAAATTTCAAATTACTGGAGTGGGTCCAGGCTTTACAAATTTGGCTTTCCTGCCACTGTCATGTCTGGCAGGAAATTTCAGGCCATTTCTGGAGCACTGCATCTCAGCGATCCTAAGATGGATGCTGAGAATGCAAAAATGAAGGGGACTCCGGCCTATGATCGCCTGGGTAAATTGAAGCCAGTATACCAGGAGATAAGAGATGCTTGCAAGACCTATTTTCACCCTCATCAACACATCGCAGTAGATGAGAGGATGGTGGCCTCCAAAGCAAGGATTGGGCTGAAACAGTACCAAAAAGAGAAGCCAACAAAGTGGGGGTACAAACTTTTCGTTTTAGCTGATTCAGCCCATGGATACACATGGGATTTTTTTATTTATGAAGGCAAATCCCCTGAAGGCCAAAATGGACAAAGTAAGGGGCTGAGTTATGAATCTGTGATGGCACTAGTGGATGAGAGGATGCTGGGAACAGGCTACAAGCTGTTTGTAGACAATTTCTACACCAGCCCATCACTTTTCAGAGACCTCCTCAAGAAGGGCATCTGGGCCTGTGGGACCATTCGAAGCAACCGGGTCGGCTTCCCAAAAACTCTGGAAAACAAGTTGCCCAGAAATGCTCCCCGTGGGAGTATGCGGTGGATTCGTGATGACCGACTCCTCTTTCTCGAATGGAAGGACACCAGGGAGGTGCTCATGTGCTCCTCCTTCCATTCAGCAGGAGGAGATCACACAGTACGGAGGAGGGTGAAGACGAGAGCTGGAGGATGGACAGAACTCACTGTACCTATACCTACTGCAGTGCACGACTATAACAAGTGAGTCGAATTTATTCAGTGGTGTTGTGTACAAAAATTGTACAAATGAGTTAATTTTATTTACTTTGTTACATTTGTATTTAGATTTGAAATATATTCTATTATTTCCACACAGGTACATGGGAGGAGTTGATCTCTCTGATGCCCTTGTTGGGTATTACAAAATACTCAGAAAGAACAGGAAGTGGCACCGCTCGATTTTTTACCACTTCATCGACATTGCAGTGGTAAATGCCTTCCTCCTGCACCAGCAGTTGGCTGCTGCTCATAATCAAAGAGCAAGAACACAGCGGGAATTCCGTGAGGATTTGGTAATGGAGCTTGCAGACTGGATGCCTCCATGTGAGCCTGCTCCTCCTGCTCCTCCTGCTCCTCCTGCTCCTCCAGCTCCTCCAGCTCCTCCTGCTCCTCCTGCTCCTCCTGCTCCTCCAGCATCTCACTTGACAGGAGAACCCTCAGGCCATGTCTGCCACCGGCCAATGTACATCACTAATAAAAGTGATGACTCCAGGAGAAGATGCCAAGTGTGCCATCGCAAAACGCTTGTGTTCTGTCAGGGATGTGGATCATACTTGTGTTTCCAAGCAACACGGGATTGCTTCAATTACTGGCATGATGTAAATAGTTTGTAGTTTTCAGAAGTTGTGAAAATTTGAATAAAGTTGTATATAGTTTGTAAATAGTTAAAAAATTGGAAATAGTTTGATATTTATTTTCCCAGTATTTTTATTTCATTATTATTTTATTTTATGATTTACTAAGTCTTATTCAAGTTTCAGTTGCAATTTGTATAGTAAAGTGAAAATATTTGTGAAAAGTTTGGATAAAAGTTTTTAAAAAATCTCTCTCTCTCTCTCTCTATGTTTGTGCTGTGGTGTCAGATGTAAGTTCAAGCAACTAAGTGACCTTTGGGAATCACCAATGAACAGGGGTGTCACCTAGTGGCCATTTGTGGTGTGCCAACTAAAAGTCTTGCAGAAACCTCATTTTTTAAAATATCAAGCTGAAAATTTAAACACAACTCATTTAGACTTGCAGCTTTTACTTTTTTGAATTTTTAGGCTAAAAACTATATTTATTAATATTTATATATTTAATTTAATAAAAATAATATTACAGCACATTTTCATAACAATAAACTCAAACTTTAATAACTTTTAGAAACATTAATATTTTTTAATTATTCCACTTCAACAATAATCTTCCATGTGTCTTCTTTCAAAAAAGACCAACCTTTTGTCTGTACTCCAAAGCATTCATGAATTACAGCTGTTTAAGTTTGTATAGTGTAATATCATGTCTATGCCCAAATATGGGGGTGACAGTTAAGGGGTTAAGGATACCTTAATCATTTAAGGTAGATTTTAACTTATCACTATATTTAAGTAGCCTTGAAATAAAGGAAATAAAAGTTTTGTAAATCAATTTACTGATATTAAATCATTATAACACAGCAACAACTCCAGTGTTAAATTAACTCTCCTGGGAATTTATTTGGCTCCAGACTCAAGAGTTTTAAAGTGTTAAAATATGAATTTTAAATTAACAATCAAGATAGTTAAAGTTAATGAGCTCATTAAGTGATTCATTGAGTGATGATTGACCATTATTGAAGACACCTGATGTTAACAAGCAGAATCACTGAAGGAGAAAATAAAAAAAAATAAGACACCGTTATGGTGATCAGTGTTTGCTTCAGTTGGGCTCTTGACCCTTAAATTGTTAACATTAGATAATGTTTCTCTGTTGTATCTGAGCTTTAACTGCCAGATGAACAAAGAGAAAAGTTGAGCAGGTGGTGTTGGTTATGTTTAGACATAATCATAATTTGACCTGAATCACTGAACTCATGTATAGTCTAATTGCTGACTTAAATGTATATTGTTGATTACAGCAGCCTGTGATTCTACATAATATAATCCAGAATTTTCTAATCATAAGGATTTCTTAAAAGTTTTTCTGAGAAAACAAATCTTTCTTTTAGGCACACACAGACATCAAGAATCAGTGTATGAATCTCAACAATGGTGACAAAATAATATTCAATTAGGGAAAGAACATTAGTAAAACAATTCGGATCATAATTTATTCATACCGCAATGCATGATGAGAGCCATGAATGAGTTTTGATTGGTAGCACCCAGAATGCCTTGCAACATGGTTTATTATTGTCACCATTGTTGAGATTCACAGGCTGATTATTGATGTCAGTGTGTCTACATAAAATAAAATAAAAATTTAAAGTCTTTTGATCAGAACAACTTTTAAGAAATATTTTGGATTATATTGAAAATGCTGGAAATCATTTGCTGTAGAATTACAGGCTGTGATAATCAACAATCTACATTTGAGTCTGAGATTAGATTCTAAATGAGTTCAGTGACTCAGGCAAATTATGATTATGTCAAAACATGATCAGCACGACCTGAACAACTTTTCTCTTAGTTCATCTGGCAGTTATAGCTCAGATACAACAGCCAAACAAAATCTAAAATTAATGATTTAAGGGTCAAGAGCCCAACTAAAGCAAACACTGATCACCATAACGGTGTCTTAAAAAATGATATTTTCTCTTTCAGTGATTCTGCTTGTTAACATCAGGTGTCTTCAATAATGGTAAATCATCCCTCAATGAATCACTTAATTAGCTCATTAACTTTAACACTCTTGAGTGTTAATTGAACACTCATATTTGAACACTTTAACACTCTTGAGTCTGGAGTCATATAAACTCCCAGGAGAGTTAATTTAACACTGGAGTTTTTGCTGTTGGATCTCAAGGTACATATATGTACCTTTTTGAGGGTCAAAAGGCATTAAAAGGTACATATATGTACCATTTCTTTTAAAGGTTAAGGTACAATATCGTACCCTTGAGGGTACAGCCCCAGTGACAAGCCATTGTTTCCCTAAAGGTACAATTATGTACTTTATTTTCTGAGACTATATGTAGAGCCAGCCCTGATTGGCTGCTTGAATCTCAATTTAAAAGAACGTCCAGTTTTCGGTCTTTACTTCTTTTGGCCATCGGTAGAGAAGAAGTCATAGCACGGTTACTCATGGTTCTAACAGCGCTTTCAACCGAGGAGGTCCTTCAGAAAATATCAGAAGCAGGCTTAGAAGTAACCGATGTCGAGATTAAAGGAGATGAAATGGACTTTCAGGCAAATGACTCTTACTCAGATGATAATCGTTTATGGGCAATTCTTAGACTATGGGCACTTTCATGTCCTTTGATCATATTTTATAAAAAACATTTAATTTTGAAAAATTCACACTTTCATATTTAACTTTACAATGAAAATACTTTTGAAACTTTTTACCGATAGTCTACGAGGATTTTTTCACCTTTTTAAACATCATTATAGATGCAAATATTGCTGTTTTGTGCTTGTCCCACACCCAGACTTCTGATCTTCAATAATGAAAAAGAAGTGTAAAAAAATGATTTATCTATTTTATTTTAATATGACTGTATACAGTATCAGTAAAATAATCAAAACATAATTGTGGTATTTAAGGTCAGACAACTATTAATGTGATTTTATATACAAAATGTAGTTGTCCCACAGTATTGCCGTCATTTCCACCACAACGCTGTAATATCCCTTTTAAAAGGTTTTTTTGAAAGATTGTTTGGGTAGTTTCTATGGAAATGAACAATGACATCATAGCACATGTCTGACATGGAGGAGATTTTTAATTTCTTCACCAACTTGGAGAAGAAAACTCAAGGTAAATATTACTGGAAATGAAAATATTTTAATTGTATGTCATTTCCAAACATGGCGTAAGATCAATTGAGTTTGTAAATAAATTGATTTTTTAACATACATAGATGTATTTTGCATGCATGCAATCCTAGCTACCAATTCATAGCTAATCTGTAATACTAGCTTGGATTTTTTTACAAAATACTGCAGGATTATCATTTCCACCACCGTCATTTCCAACACATTCCTTCTTGGGTGGAAATGACAAAGGTGAGGTGGAAATGACATTCATGCTTACAAGGTGCAATTCATAGATTGTGTGGCTACATATGTATATTTTATTAATTGAAATGTACAATGCTAATGTATTTATTCAAATATATATTTGTTGAAATGCCTTTTCATCTATTTTTAAGATGCCGCGGAAGTCAACTGCAGAAAGGTCTCAGTCCTATACCAAAACAGAACCAAACAAACTAATGACTAATGAGATTAATGATTTGTTAAATGGAATTGTCTGTTTCAGAAAGTTTCAAATAAATGTATTCTGTTTTTCTACATGGACATCCATTCATTGTCATTTCCACAACACCCAGTCATTTCCACCCCCTCATAACTTTTTAAAAAATATTTACAAAATTCTAATCACTCATTAAAAACTCCAGCATAGTTTATGAGATAATGGTCCACTTAATGTAATGGCACAAGTAGTTATTTTTCTTAAATGTATCTAACCAATCCAATATTATATTTCAGGTTGTGGTGGATGTACGCTTTGTGTTTGGGCCTCATGACAATTAATTTACTTAATCCACAAATCTATGGTAATTGCAATATAGGTATAAACTGGTAATACTATGTGTGAAAGTGGTCTTACACTGTTAAGAAATGATCTATATCCTAATATTTTAAAATAATAATCAAATATTTACATGTGATGGAAATGACATTTGTTCAGTGCGGATCGGAAAATATGTCAAAAAACACCAATTTGTCTTATAATGTAAGTGCGTTCTCTTATGGATCATTAAACTAGACTAGTTATATTTAACTGTTAGACTTTGACAATTTTGATTTGAATACTTTTTTCCCCCTCAAGTTCACAAGGCCAAAAGTGCCGGTAGTTGAAGAACCACTCTTATATGTCGCAGTTAGACATTGAGTTTAAAATGAAATGTTGGATTATGTGAAAATGAAAAGGATTTAATAATTTCTGATTTTAATTCAGCTTGTGTGTAATATATATATATATATATATATATATATATATATATATATATATATATATATATATATATATATATATACATACATACATATATACATATATAAATCTCATTATAGTCAACAATTGTACCCTGTCAAAGCCAATTTTGTACAATTTTTGAAGGGTCCATTTTTGTACTGTTAAATAAAGGTACAAAATTGTCACCACAGGTACAAGACTGGTCTCTTAAGGTACAAATCACAAGGGTACAAATATGTACCCTATTTCAAGGGTACAATATTTTCCCCTTGAGGGTACAGACCCAGTGACAAGCCATTGTACCCCTAAAGGTACAATTATGTACTTTATTCTCTGAGAGTGCTTACAGCATTCAGAAAAAGAACAGGTTGTGCTCCTAAGGGCTTTCACACTTTTCCAAAAGTTGGCCTTCTCTCAGTTGACCTGCTGATGAATTATTCAAGCAGGGTCGAAACATAAACATCGCATTAATCAATAATACCCATTCATAATAAATAGTTACTGCTTTTAAAAAATGCGGGTCAGGAAGCAGGTCGGGTACAATATTTTCTTTTTTTTCGGTCCGAGTTCGGTCACACACAGTAAACAAAACCTTAACGAAAAAACTTTGCAATGAACTTGAAAAGTTTGCGCAAACTGCGTGCCGGTGCGGTGAGACGTAGCCTACATGCTCGGGCAGATTCGGCTTGAAGTTGTTCATTCTCGGACGCGGCGCCACGGGTGCTGTTACAAAAAAAAAACGTGTACACAGCCAAGCGAAATGGGGTCTTGGCGGTCTTGCACACCCAACGCGTCATTTTTTGCCGTGCGCACCTTCGCGCTTGTGCGGACGCGTCGAGTATAAACAAGGCTTTACTCCGTGTCAGCGCGCGCTCTGATCGGTAAAGGTGCACAGACCTCTCCCGAATCATCTCCAGCACTCAGCCTCCGAAACACCACTAACTCCGCCTCCGTTTCCCTCGTAAGATGATATTAGTATTTAAACATTCTCTAACTATTGGTTACATAACACTTCCCTACTATTCGACTATGAGGTTCATAGTCGAATCAGACCTCTCCGAATCGAATCGTTGAATCCTCGACTATTAGAAGTCAGCCCTAATATATATTTTAATATATATTAATATATGTACTAACCTACGACCAGATATTGTTTTGTGGTCTGGATCAGCACGCATTGTTCAACTGATAGAGTTAACAGTGCCATGGGAGGATGCAGTAGATGAGGCATATGAGAGGAAGAAACTGCGGTATGCTCATCTGGCCACTGAAGCAGAACAGCGAGGATGGAGAGTCCAGGTTTATCCAGTGGAAGTGGGTTGTCGAGGTTTTGTGGCACACTCTACAACCCGGTTCCTCAGAGACGTCGGATTTAGTGGCCAAGAGTTGCGTCGCACAGTAAAGAACTTATCTGAAGCAGCAGAAAGGAGCAGCAACTGGCTGTGGTTGAGACGGAAAGATTATAGCTGGCTGTGTACAGGCCGCCATGCTACGGTTTCGTATAATTCTTGAAAACTTGAAGAGGCTGTTGGTTTATTTGTATAGGTTGTATAGTATTTACAGTTATTACGTTCCTGTGTATATTGCGTGAATATGTGGTTGGGCAGATATTGTGTTTTGCGGTAGGTGGTATGCCATACGGAACCGTTGCCACTGAAACTGCATATTAACGCACCAGTGGGGCTCGACAGCCTTAGTCAAACGGGTTGGCACGTATGGTTGGGTTACGGAGAGATTGTGAGATTGTGGTTAGGTCTCAGCAGCAGGAGGGATGTAGAGGTCAGTACTGCCCTACAAAGGCTAAGAGCAGTGTCTTCAATTTTTCCCCCAAATTTTTTTTTTCACAAATAAAAAGTGCAGGATCTGCTCTACAATCTGTTAAAATTTCATATGGCTACCTAATAAATTTCTTATATAAATTTACATTTTTAGTTGCAGTATTGTATAGAAAAGTAGAGTGAAACCAAGGCAGAATGCAGTATCTGCCCGTACTGCAGTCTGCCTTGCAGTCTGCCTTGGTTTCACTATGATACTGCAGTTTGCCTTTGTGTGGCATGAGTCAGGTTTTATAGCATACTGTATATGTATATAGCTCATATTTGGGAATCCACGTAATCTGCAATGATCACCTCCGTGACACCTGTGGAGAGATTGCCAGCGCGACCTCTGACCCAAGGGGTCGGGAAAGGTCTACCCATCAGAATTTCAAATGGAGACATTTTTGTGGTTGCCGATGGAGACATTCTCATTTCCGTCAATACGGTAGGCAGCAAATCAACCCAATTTCTGCCCGTATCTATACACGCCTTATTCAGACGTTCTTTTATCGTCTTATTCGTCCGTTCCACATTCCCGGAGGATTGTGGCGAATAGGGAATATGGAAGTGCCAATTAATATTAAGTTCTTTGGCTAATAATTGCGTGACTTTTGAAGCAAACGGAGTTCCATTATCACTTGCTATAACGGTTGGAATACCGAAACGCGGTATAATTTCTTTTGCAAGGACCTTTACTACCGTCTGCGCGTTTTCTTTACCACACGGAAAAGCTTCTGGCCACTTCGAAAATCGATCAACAATCACGAGCAAATATTTGTGATTTCCACATGGAGGCATGTGTGTAAAATCGATCTGTAAATATTGAAAAGGAAGCTCAGGATGCGGTAAAGCGTCATGGCGGGTTGCCTTGTGCCTGTTTGTTTGTGCACACACCAAGCAAGCATCCAATATCAACAAAGTATTCTTCCGAACATTTGCTATGCAGTATGATTGATTCAAATTTTGGATCACTTTTTCTTTTGACACATGTGATACCCCGTGATAATGCCTGCACAGCATTACAACGGTGGATGCTGGTAGAACGATTCTACCCTGCTTGTCTCTTAGAATACCAGCTTGATCTGGTTTTACTTCGTTCGCGGCCCAATGAATCAGGTCGGCTTGCGTAGGGTTAGCTTGTAGTACTTTAATGTCCAAATCATTGATTAGCGACGAATTCATCATAGGCACCTCGGTGCTCTGTTCATTTACATATGGACTAAGTATTACTTCTTTAGCAGCCCATTTCGCGACCTCATCAGCAAACCTGTTTCCCTTAGCCTCATCTGAGTCACCTGTTTTATGACCAGGTACTTTAATAACAGAAAGTTTCGATGGTTGCTGTGCTGCACTGATGAGCTCGGCCACGATATTGTGATGTGAAATTGGTTTTCCGTCGGAGGTTTTGAAATTTCTTTCTTCCCACAATTTAGCAAAATCATGGACAACGCCGTACGCGTATTTGGAGTCAGTGTATATATTGATGCACTGACCTTTTGCCAATTGACAAGCTCTCGTTAAAGCAATTAATTCTGCTACTTGTGCTGATTTATATGGCAACGAATATGCCTCAATTACACGATCAGGTAATTCAACAATAGCATATCCACACAAGTATAAATTGTCATTTGGCTTGAAACAGGATCCGTCTATATACCAATTATCTCCCTCCTCCAGGACAGATGTAGACACATCTGGCCTGCAGGCAGTCGAAGTTTGGAGTCTGGTCAGGCAGTCGTGGTCATCACTCTCAAATTCACCATCCGTCAACAACCTGTGCAGATGTACAGTAGGGCCATGAATAACAGAAGTTACTTTCAATGTTAAATTATCAGTTGCTAATAATATAGCCTCATAGCCAGAACGGCGTTGAGCAGACATGTGTTGAGTAGAAATATTTTGCATAATTGTTCCCACTTGGTGTGATGTGTGAACTGTGAGTGGATGTGATAAAACAACCCTTTCAGCATCCTGTACCATGATCGCTGCAGCAGCCACTGCACGTAAACAGGCCGGGAGTCCCCGAGCCACTGGATCAAGAGTTTTAGACAAATAAGCAACTGGACGGAAAGTACCCCCATGCTCTTGGGCCAGGATTCCCGCGGCCGTGCCCCCACCTTCGTGCACGTACAGATGGAAATCTCGTTTGTAACATGGGAGGCCGAGGGCGGGAGGCCTTAACAGAGAGGATTTCAAATGTCTGAACGCTTGGTCCATTTCACTTGTCCATGTAATGTCCTCTTTGTCATCCAGCGTAGCGTCTCGCAGGATTTTGTCATACATGGAACAATTCGGCACCCATAATCGACAGTAATTGACCAGTCCCAGAAAGCTTTGCATTTGCTTCCGTGTCGAAGGGTGCTTGAACGAAGCGATGGCTTTGACTCTGTCCGCCGACAGGCGAACTTGGCCTTGTGACAGTTCATGGCCGAGGTAATTGACTTTCCTCTGCACCCACTGCAGTTTCTCCTTAGATGCCTTGAAACCAGCCTCTGCTAAAACGTTGCAGACAATTGTAGTGGCAGCAGCACACATGTCCGCAGAGGTACTAGTGACGAGAATGTGATCAGCATATTGGAGCAGACAGGTGTCAGGAGGGAGTCTGACATCCTTCAGCGTTGCGTGCACTACAGCGGAGAAAACGGCCGGAGAATCTCTGAAGCCTTGTCCACATGTATTGGCAATTCTGAAAACAAAAAGCAAAGTGGCTGAGTTTGTTGGTCAACAGGAATGCTGAAGAAGGCGGAACATAAATCAATAACAGAAGAGAATGCATGTTCCAAAGGGATAGAATTAATAATAGTCTGTACATCTGGCACAATAGGAGCAAGTGGTTTTATCAAATCATTAATTTTTCTCAAATCTTGCGTTAAGCGCCAAGAACCATTTGCTTTCCTGATTGGATTAATTGGTGTGTTATAAGGTGAATGAGTGGGGACCAGAATGCCTTGAGCCAGAAATTGAGAAATGAGAAGTTGAATTCCCTCCTCTTTTTCCTTTGAAAGCGGATATTGTTTTTGAAACACAGGCCTATTCGTTGTCAAATTGGCCACATAAGGTTGAATGTCGAGTAGGCCTACGTCATCCTTATGCGCCGCCCACAGTTTCGGGTTTACCCCAGCAACTTCCTGTCCGAGCTCAGTTGCAGACACATCCTCGAAGGGAGCACTTCCTGTGTCGGTTGTAAGAGAAAAGGCTGCTGGAAACATGAGTTGCAAAGAGTCAGAGTCAAATTCCAATTTAACACCCATCTTGTGCATTAAATCTCTACCTAACAAACAGAATGGAGAATCGGGAATTATTGCAAACTCATGCATTTTGAATAATGATGGTACATCATTAGAGGTAACTGGTAAAGTTGGTGTCAAATTACAAACCACAGGAACATTGTCTATTCCTATAGAATTTAGTTTTTTTCCTGTAATTGGTCCCTCATACACAGTAGAAGACAGCGATGAGATGGAGGCTCCGCTGTCAATTAAAAAAACATATGGTTTGCGGTCAACATTCAATTCAATAAAGGGCAAAACATTTGACTTGTTTGCATAACTCATTGAAATCTGTGAAAAGTTATCAGATAGAAAATCCCCATCTTCCTGGCACAGTCATTGCTGTGTCCATGAAGTCGGGTACATCGGCCTCTGTCGTGCAGAGGGAGTAAGGGAGGGAGGGGGTTTTGGCATCGGGCCATCAGAGCGCCTGAACATCTGTTTATCATTATTGCGCTGAAATCTCTCAGCTTTTTTCTTGCAAAAGCGTTGCGTGTGTCCGCGACACCCACAGAAAAAACACTTTACGTCCCTTCTGTCATTGGGTGGCGGGCAATTTTGGACAGCGGAACTAACTTGAAACATTGCGGGAACTTTTCCTCTGGAGTGGTCAAATGCCCCAGCAGACGAAAGTTCACGCAAGCGTCTTCCCAAGTCATCAACAGAAATGTTACTAATGTTGGTGGTAGTGATTCGAATCATTTGTGCAGTCTCGTTGTGCATGCTATTCAAAAACGTTGTCACAAACAGTAAATTATTATCATCAACAGGGTACAGTCTATTTTTTATAAGTTCAGAAACAGCAGTTTGAATACTCTCGTATTGTGGAGGGAGGGTTTGAAGCGTCTGTTTTTCCTCCAGCGGGAGAGACTTTTTTTCTCTCTCCGCTGGAGAAGAAAAGGCAGCAGAAACACTCTCCCTCACAGTCAGTTCACCAGTTGGGACAATATTATTGTCCATATTCTCAACTCTTTGTGGACCTTTGTTCCAATAACATTGCATGTCCTTCCAAATTTTATAAGACTGTTTCATGTAAGAATAGTCCCAATCAGGGTCGCCCCAATTTCCAAAAATCATGCCCTTTCGCAGCGAGCATGTCATTTTCTTTAAATGAGCCGTCTCGAGGAAACGGATCTAATTGTGTTTTGCCAGTTGACCAGCCAGCTAAATTTGACAAATATGGCTCCGTAAAAAATGCTTGATTATTTCTAATCATAAAGTCTTTCGGAGATTCATCTTGTAACGGTGGACTAATTTTATTCCCCATTATCAACACAAAAATTTCTCCGTAATGCAACTTAAACAAATAAGAGTATGGCCAAATAGAAAACAAAGAAAAACATGCAGTTTAGGATTAATTGTGTTAGTAAATTGGCCAATAAAGAGAAAAAGAAATATATATATAAAAACGAAAAGAAGAAAAAAGAGAAATAAAAATAAAAAATAAAAAGAGAAAAAAAATTAAAAAATAAAGTATGTATTATCTATCCATAACCAGGACCAAAGATAAAACGAAATATAATTTGCAAGAGAAAAACCGAATATCTCGTGTCAAATCTATATTTCCAAACGGAGGAAAGTGATCAGTTTTCCTACCGTTCTTCCCGCGTTCGATCACAAACACGAGGATAACGTCCCGTATTTATTTATACGACGGACAAACGTCCCGCATTTATTTATGCGACGGACAAACGTCCCGCACATACGACGGACAGGCGTCCCGCAGGTACGACGGACAGGCGTCCCGCATATACGACGGACAAGCGTCCCGCATATACGACGGACAGGCGTCCCGCATATACGACGGACAGGCGTCCCGCATATACGACGGACAGGCGTCCCGCATATACGACGGACAAACAAACAAATTTCACCAAATATGGTGAAAATCACGGCACTATAGGTAAACTTTTCTCAGCAGACAGGAAGAATCAACCTTTTCCTTTGTAAAAAAAATTTTTTTAATTCTTACCTGTCTGGAGAAATCCCGAACGAGCAACCAAATTGTAAGAAATGGATATGAAATGGTCCAAACGAAAAGTGCCCCAAATCTTGGTCCTTTATTATGAACAGATAATACAATACACCAGCGCTGGTTGGAGTAGAAGCTCAACCCAATATCCTTTGTCTAGGGTTTATATAGTGAAAGTCTTAAACAAAAGAATACAAGTCTAACCAATAAAATCAAACATTACATCATAGATATCATATAGACGTTATATAACAGCTTCTTAATATGGGCAATATCCTGTTAGATTTCCACAGGATCCTTAGGATCCTAGGAGCTTTTCAAACACACAATGTATAGAAGTGGAACGAACATAGAGAGAGAAAAAGAGAGAGAAAGAGAAAGGAGGGGTGAGCAACTTCTATTAATGAATACCAGATGTTTAACATACACACAAAAGGAAAGAAGAATGTGCAGACGTGGCAGTTATGCTGGCTAGAATAAAAATCATACATAGACTATTGTTTTGTATGCTGAAGGAGAAAGATATTTCTAACAACAACACACAAAACAATCTTTACAAACATAAAACGACAAGTAACCACTGCTGTTAAATAAAAGCAAGTCCAAAAAGATGTGTCTTCAGGAGTTTTTTAAAAGAATTGACAGAACCCACAGTTCTCAATGTTAATGGAAGCGAGTTCCATAGCCTCGGTGCCACAGTACAAAAAGCACGATCCCCTTTAGTCTTAAGACGTGTCCTAGGGACAAGTAGGAGGTCCAGACCAGAAGACCGTAAGAGCCGACCCGGTGAGTGTTTATGTAAAAGATCCTGAATATAGAGAGGTGCCTGACCGTGCAAGGCTCTATAAGTGATAACTAAAATTTTAAACTGCACTCTGAATTCAACTGGGAGCCAATGAAGGTCCTTGAGAACTGGTGTAATATGAGACCAATTACTGGTACCCGTCAGAAGCCTTGCAGCTGCATTTTGTACAACTTGTAGTCGCTCCAAAGACGACTTATTTAAACAAGTGTACAGAACATTGCAATAATCCAGACGTGACGAGATGAAGGCATGGACAAGCATCTCCATCTCTTTTCTTGAGACCACTGATCTAATCTGAGCAATGTTCCTAAGATGGAAAAAACATGAGCGAACTACAGACTTTATATGACTATTAAAACATATGGCTCTATCCAGAAGGACACCTAGATTTCTTATCTCATTACAATCTGAAATGGCTGAAACCCCCAAAACCTGCTTAATCTTAGGTATAATATTGTCAGGAGCAAAGATCATCATTTCAGTTTTATCCTTATTAAGTTGCAAAAAATTGTTTGCCATCCATTTATTAATGGAGACTAAACAATCCTTAAGAATCGACAGTTTATCTAGACTATCAGGTCTAAACGAAATAAGTAACTGAATATCATCTGCATATAGATGATAAGAAATTGTTTTAAAACTATTAATAATCTGTCCAAGAGGAAGCATATACAAATTAAACAACAAAGGGCCCAGCACAGAACCTTGTGGAACACCACAGAACAAAGGTACAGAATCAGACATAAAGGATCCAACAGATACCGAAAAAGTCCTATCGGACAGATAAGATGAAAACCAATCCAGAGCTGAACCCGAAATACCTACTAAACAGCGTAATCTATTAATCAGAGTGCAGTGATCTACCGTGTCAAATGCTGCGCTGAGATCTAACATAACCAACACGGAACATTCCCCCACATCTGTGGCCATCAAAATGTCATTTGATACCCTGAGTAAGGCGGTTTCAGTAGAATGATTTTTGCGAAAACCTGATTGAAATTTGTCATAAATGTTATGAGTCTCCAAAATATCATTTAACTGCATTGCCAACAATCTTTTCCAGGATTTTAGAAATGAAGGGCAACTTAGAGATAGGCCTATAGTTGTTCAACGATGTAACATCAAGATTACACTTTTTCAAGAGTGGTTGAACAACAGCGTGTTTAAAACACCTAGGGACCTGGCCCAACTTTAGCGAAAGGTTAATAATTGAGACCAAACATGGACCAATGGATGTAATAGTTTCCATAACCACAGAAGCAGGCAAAATATCCGCCAGACTTTGGGAAGGTTTCATCGTACAAACTATCTTTACAAGATCATTAAAGGAAATTGACTGAAAATAGCTTAAGATTGAGGGCCGCTCTGTATTAATTACAGCGGGGATAGCTGATGGTAAAATGCTAGCCCTAACAGCCATAACCTTACCCACAAAATGAGACAAAAAATGATTACAATCATCATTAGAAAAAACAGGTACAGATGATATAACAGGAGACACAAGACCATTAATAGTGTCAAACAAAGTCTTAGGATTCCTTTTACAAGTTAAAATCAAATTTTTAAAATAAAGCTCTCTGGCCACCTTGATCATCTCATGTAAATCAGACAGTAACTCTTTAACATACAGACGATGAACCTGGAGCCGCGTCGATTTCCACAAGCGTTCAGTCTTCCGACACACACGTCTGAGACTACGAATGGCATCATTTATCCATGGAGAAGTATTAACCACGGGAATATATCGATTCCTAAATGGAGCCACTTTATCCAGTAACAAAGTGCAGTGGTCATTAAACGACTGTACAGAACTGTCAATATCATTCAAGAAAATAACCGAGTTGGAATCAAAAGCGGACGAGAAATTTTCAACAGCAACTTGGGTAATCATGCGAGAACAAGACACCCGCTTGACCGGCAGTGGTTTTTCGTTACACGCAAGATTAAATAAAACACATTTATGATCACTAACATAGACATCCTCTGTACACACATCATCAATATTTAAACCATGAGAAAACACTACATCAAGCAAGTGTCCTTTATCATGTGTAGGACCAGAGACATGTTGAACAAAATTAAAAGTATCCATTAAATTTAAAAAATTTGAAACAGTATTACATGCAACATTATCCACGTGAATATTAAAATCACCGACAATAATAACTCTATTCAACTTAATGATAGAGGATAAAAAGTCAGTAAAGTCACTTAGGAAAGGACCCAAAGACCCAGGAGGCCGATAAACAAGAATACAATAAAAAGAATTTGATCGACCAACCTTAGACATCTGTAATTCAAAGGACGAGTACGTATTGGAATTCATCAACTGACAAATAAACTGATTTTTGTAGACAACAGCAAGTCCACCCCCACGGCCCACGAGCCTTGGTGTGCTGATGAATGAACATTCCACAGGACAGAGTTCAATCAAATGGGAAAACTCCATACTCCGTTGCCATGTCTCCGTCAACAACATAAAGTCCAAGTTTTTATAAGTGAATAGTTCATTGAGCAGGAATGACTTGTTTCTGATTGATCGAACATTCAACAAAGCCATCTTAAGTGGAGCAGATCTACCACCAGGAACAACGACAGAGGTACGCGGCAGCGGCCTCAAGTGCTCATCGCACACACCGCGACCAGTCGAATAAACTCGCCGGGGCCGAAGAAACGGACCGCTGTAGACGCTCGGAACCAAGGGGCGAAGACACGGCAATCTGGAAACAGCACAGCACTGCTCCAACTTCCAGAGTTTCCTGAGATGCACCTGTCTCCCAGCCCTTTTTCCTCTCCTTCTCCTCCGCTTTTTAGTACGTCTCTCAAGACCCTCTCCTTCCTGCATGCAGACGGCCGATGCAGGTGGACAGCGGTACAGGGTTGATTCGACCAAGCCACTCCAGGTACAGAAGCCGCCACACTTGGTCACAGATGAACGGATTGAAATCAACGTTTGGCGATCATACGCCCACACGGCAAACACATCATAGGAGGACAAACTTAATAACAACAACGCACAAAAAATAAATAAAACAAAACGAAACGATCCTCCAGCCACAGCGGCAATGCCAAACACAGGCGCCATCTTGAGACCTTGCGGAATATGCGCAGTATAGCCTATAAAACTACCAAATTTTGCCTGACTGTCAAAAAACGAAATGTTTAATATTCACCTCCCTTTGATCTATCTAATTGTACCCTTTGTTGTTAAATTGAATTGGATGCTTATATTTGGTGTAAGAAAAACACAAAAAGCTGTTTTTCTCAGTTTGGCGTTTTTGCTGATACTGCTCTTAGCCTTTGTAGGGCAGAGTAAGCTGAGCTGAGTTGAGTGGGGGACGGAGGGGGGTGACTCTGGGACGCCAGAATCACTGTCGAGCCCTCTTGAGGTGTCGTGGGCTAGTCGACGAAACACTGAGGACGGAAGGTGCCCACTTGAAGACCCTAGAGATGTCCCCTACTCAGCTCAATCCAGACGGTTGTCATGGGGGGATCGCACTGTGGTTGCAGCCGTTGTGTGTGCTGACGCGTGTTAACACTAGACAGAAGGAGATTTACATCACCATATGGAAAGAAGCGTAAATGGATGGAGAAGCATAGGTTACTGTAAAGCTATGTCTTTGTTGGTGCTTATCTTGGCGAAAGCCAAGTACAAATCAGCATGAAGTTTTAACATCTACTCTCGTGTAATGGAAATCATTATATATATTTATATATATATATATATATATATATATATAATATTCTACCAAATTGGTTCACAGTTGGAAGCATCTCATTTTTTTTAAATATTTTTCCATGTCTAGTAATTGTGCAGTTAATTCTCATACTTAATTATTTAATGAAAAGGCTTATATTTACCTTTTAATAGTTTATTTACATCTACCTTGTAAATATATATTTTTATTAAAAAGGTTACAATTACAACAACAATTCAAGTGCAATCTTTCTTTGTAAAAACTAAAGTATACATTTTATCATACATATTTCAAAGTTAAAGATTCATTACTGAATATAGCCTAGGCTACATTGGAACAAACACATAATAACATATTATTTGATTACATTATTTTTGACAAAACATACTAGGCTATAGGCTATTTAACATGAGCAAAAATTGGCAAACAAAAGCTTATCTGAGGTGGAAAATATTTTACCATAAAAATTTATAATCTATCCAAAACAGCATAGGTCTTTCGTTTATATAAGAAATCTAAATGTTAATTTGCAGTTTAATACGTTGTTTACACAAATACATTTTATTTCAACATATTTCAGGCGATTTTTACTCATCTCAGTATAGAAATATAGTTTGCTAAAAGCGGATCATTCATTCACACACAGAAACGCGATTCACTTGAGAATGAAAAAGACTTATTCCTCAGCTCAGCCCTTCGAAATACCAGCACTTCTGAGGTACATTTTCCAATATTATTATTCCTCACAGCGCTGCGAGACGGTGTAAACAAGAACAATGATGTGAATAAACTTGATGTGTTTTCTCGAGCTGATATGGGGCGTTCACAGTTTGCATGGATTGCCTCAGTTAAATATGCGCGCGCTCTCCGTGGGCGGAGTCACATTAAAGATAATTAGATGAGATGAGAACGACTGACATCTCGCTCTTCTCATACAGATTACATAAACTGAGAATATTTGTTTTTTATAAAAATGACTTCATTTAAAAGAAGAGAATTCAAGCTTCATGCCTGTGTGTCTGTATGCCTGAGTATTCGCTGAGCTTTGGTTCATTTTGGGACGCGTTTCAGAATTGACTTCACTGACAGAGAGAAAGCAGAACTCACATCATGTTTATTTGTCTTTATTTGGCAAAAAGCACAACACTTTGTTATTATTGTGAGTATACACAAAAATAATACACACTTAACAGAATCGACTGATGTATGAAACTTGATTTTAATATCAAAGTCAACAGAGCAAAATTAATCTTTTTTGAACTGATAAAAAACCCCCCGAGCAAATCATGCCGGAGTGATTGCCGACCTCAGAGGGTTAATATAAGCCTGCTGTAGCAGACCCTGTCCAAATGATGACCAAAATGTACTAATGAGTTCAGTGAAGTTTATTGTACATCACACAAAAGATGAAACGTTAGTTTTACTTAATAGTATCACTGTAAGAGCTGAATAAACACAGTATAAGAAGTGAGCATTAAAGTCTTATCCATAAACTCTCCCTCTCCCTTTCATTATCAACAAGTCAAGTCAAGTCATCTTAATTTATATAGCGCTTTTAACAATGTAGATTGTTTCAAAGCAGCTTTACAGAGACAAACGTATAATTTAAGGTAACAGAGATTGTGTTGGCTTTATAGCGGTTCTTTAATAAAGTTATTTTCCAGCAAAAGTTAGTTTTGATTGATTCGCTTCCGTCGCAACAATCATGTGATATTAAATTAGGGGCCGCTAAGACGACACCATTCTCTCTACACAGACTTTAAACGCGAACCGGTGAGAAACGCTGATGGCGTTCACATGCGCATTAAGGATTGGTTCTATAGTTAAGTGCGTTTGAATGTATGTGTGCAGGTTTGTTATTCCCTACAAACCAAGCCTAAACAAAGTACTGGTGTTTCCTTATAATTTTGATACAGAATTTTATTTTATTTCATCAATTCGGGGTAGGTACGCAAATTGAGTTTCCCGACGACACTTTATCTGTAGAGTGGTAAAGAGATCCTCCATAGGGAGAGACTAGTTGGCACTTCAGCACTGCGTTGTCATCGGGTCCAGGCGAAGGTCCTCCATCAGATCTGGATACGGCCCGGATCCGGCAGGCTGCGGGACAACCTCGGGATAAACAAAGACACTAAAATTAGCGTAGATGCCATTCTTCTTATGATGTAACGAGTACATCAGGATTTATGGGAAGTGTTCCCGGTTCCAGCTGACCTAATCTATGCAGCCTAACATTGAATTGTAGAAGTCTATAATGTATTATGTGAATGCTAGGTCAAAGAGATGTGTCTTTAGTCTAGCTTTGAACTGACAGAGTATGTCTGCTTCCCGGACAATGTTAGGAAGATTGTTCCAGTGTTTTGCTGCTAAATAGGAGAAGGATCTACCGCCAGCAGTCGATTTTGATATTCTAGGTATTATCAACTGGCCGGAATTTTGAGATCACAATAGACGTGAAGGACTATAATGCGTTAAGAGCTTGCTCAAGTACTGCGGAGCTAAACCATTTAGGGCTTTGTAAGTAATCAGCAATATTTTAAAATTGATGCGATGTTTAATAGGGAGCCAGTGCAGTTTTGACAGAACCGGGCTAATATGGTCATACTTCCTGGTTCTGGTAAGAACTCGAGCTGCTGCATTTTGGACTAGCTGTAGTTGTTTATTAAACGTGCAGGGCAACCACCCAGTTGAGCATTACAATAGTCTAGCCTTGAGGTCATGAACGCATGAACTAATTGTTCGGCATTTGTCAATGAGAGCATATGGCGTAATTTAGATATATTTTTAAGATCGAAAAATGCAGTTTTACAGATACTAGACACGTGACTTTCAAATGATAGATTGGTATGATAGAATGATAGAACTACACAGCGAAGTACACAAAACACTCCTTACAACTAACAGTAAACAAATATAAACACACCTTTTTCAGTCTGTGCTTAATAAACTGTTAAACTTAATATCCGTAAAACGACTCGATGAGCTGTCATAAAGAGCATAAACTCTCACTTTTTTATTTCTGCCGTTGTCAGTAACGTTAGGACTGTCGCTCTGAAGACTGTAATCTGGATCACGAACAGTACAGATCCATCCTCGAGTAACAACGAGAGTAAATGAAGACTGCTATGTTCATTCTTACATCCAACAACAACACACCTCAGTCTCTTAGGAGACATTCTTGTCTACAGCGGCTCAAGCGTCGAAACAATGGCTGACTGTGTCCAGCTCACTCAGGGCGGGTCTATGCTCAAACTGCAGTGTCAATCAACAGTTGTGGGAGGGGCCTGTGCAATTCTACATCACATTGCGCCGAATCTGAGAACAGCTCATTTTGAGACAGTGCTTATGATTTATTGAGATTGTATAAAAAACACTGGGTAGATTTTTATCATTCTAGGGTGATTTTGCTCACACACTGCCAACACACATTTATGTTCAAACAACATGTAAAAGTGAATTTAGCATAATAGGTGCCCTTTAAAATTCTAGCAAAGGTGCTGAAAAAGCGCACCGATGCATGTCTTCCTAATATTATTTCTGAGGATCAGACCGGGGTTTATTAGGGGACGTCAGATGTCATCTAATATCCGGCGATTGCTAAATATACTTTTTAGTCCTTCTCTGACCCTGAAATGATAATTCCTCCTGATGCTGAAAAAGCATTTGACCGTGTGGAATGGAATTATTTATTTACTGTATTAGAAAAGTTTGGCTTTGGGCACAATATTATCTCATGGATTCGCCTCCTATATTCAGCTCCCTCTGCAAGTGTTTCCCTCTCCCGTGGGACAAGGCAGGGTTGCCCTCTGTATCCTATGCTTTTTGCTTTAGCTATAGGGCCACTTTCTATCACCTTAGAAGCATCTTCATCTATATGCGGGATCCACAGGGGAGGCACAGAACATCGTGTTTCTCTCTATGCTGACGATTTCACACTTACAAATAAGTCAGATAGAATAAATGCATATTTGGCGTGCTGTCCGAGGAGAGGGCTCCGGGCTCGGTATGCGGCCCGAACCCATAGTACTCCCCCCGTTCCTGACTGTGGAAGAATGAGCCAAGAGTGAGGAGTCGGGGTGGTGGAGGGATGCTGAAACTGTCAAGGAATGTTAGGTGAGTTGACAGTGGATATTTATATATGCTTCCTCTCGTGCTGATAGGGTAGACGTGTAATAGTTTGGTGACGAGTTGATTGGAATGATTTATTTGAACGTGCTCCTCCCGAACCTTGTTTATAAAACATAATTTGTTGTTGTATGTACAGTATGTACAGGATCCAGTTGGCTGCACCAACGAGATTATATCGACACCTTTGGCTCTTTTTCAGGTTACAAATTAAACTTCACCAAAAGTGAATGTTTCCCCATAAATGACACGGCTAAAAAAAATTCTAAAAGCACCCTACCTTTTAATTTTTCTCCTTCGGGGTTTCGATATTTAGGTGTAAACATTTCACACTCTTTCAGTTCTCTCCTTAAGAATAACTTTACGAATTTGGTTGATCAAATTAAACTAGACTTAAAACTATGGGACAGCCAACCCCTTTCTCTTGTAGGGAGAGTAGAAACCATTAAAATGAATGTTTTGCCGCAACTTTTAATTCTCTTCCAGTCTCTCCCTCTTTTTCTACCTAAATCTTTTTTTTTAAAAGACTAGATAAAATCATCTCCTCATTTATTTGGGCTGGTAAAATTCCTAAAGTGAATAAAACTATCCTGCAACGAAATAAACGTGATGGAGGCCTAGCACTGCCAAATTTTCTTTTTTATTACTGGTCTGCCAATATTTATAAGATTTTCTTCAACTGGTGTACTCTGGAAGCTGCTACTTGTCTTTCTTCTTCTCTTCCTGCACTTGTCTTTGCTCCTTTGTCTCTGCGTTCCTCTATTTATACTAGAAATCCTATTGTGCTATCAACTTAAAAAATCTGGAAACAATTTCGACAACATTTTTGGTTGGAGTCACTATCTAAGTCCTATTTGCAACAATCACTTGTTTTTACCCCCAGCTATTGATCACACTTTTAAAAGATGGAAGGATAAGGGGATGGCCTGTTTTTCAGATCTTTTTATTGATCATTCTTTTGCTACATTCACCAATCTTATGTCCAAATTTAACCTGCATACTACAGGCTTATTCAGGTATTTTCAACTCCGCCATTTTGTTAAGACTAACTTCCCTAGTTTCCCTCAATTACCAGAAAAAATCTCTTGTTGAGAACTTATTATCAGCCCCTACAGGTAGTAGTCGTATATCCTCTGTCTTCTTCTTCTTCTTCTTCTTTGGGGTTTTATGGCGGTTGGCATCCAAAGTGTTGCATTACCGCCACCTACTGAATTAAATAGCTTTCCCAGTGCAGTATATTTACAATGACCACCCTAAAGTTCACTGTCCGTTCTATATGTCAGACTCAATGGTCTGAGATGGTATAAATTCTTCCCTCAGCATATTATTGGATTGAACTTTATTGTCCAGTCTGTTTTCACAGAGCGGAAATTTTTCTTTGACACTGTAACATAAGACACATCCCATATCAACAACACAAATACAAAAAATAATATAGTTAAACACTGTAAAAAATAAAAAATAAAAAAATATTAGCAGTCGCTCTATTGTTTCAATTAAAACACTGTATGATTTAAGATAATCACTGCCATAGGAAGAAACGATCTTTTGTAGAGATTTTTTCTAGCCAAGGGAATTTTTAGTCTATGTCCAGATGGGAGCAATTCAAAAGCAGAGGGAAGAGGCTGAGTGTTATCTTTAAAAATTGTAATTGCCATTTTTCCCATAAAATGATCGAACAAGCTCTGTAGTGACTGTTGTTTTTGTCCAGTAATCTTATTTGCTTGATTGATTATTTGTGAGAGATTGTTCTTTTGTTTCATCTGCTCTTCTTGATTGATTTCTCAAACATAACTCTTTTGTCTTTTCGATATTAAGATGTAAAGAACTACTCTCAAACCAACGGATGATACTGTCGATGTACTCAAAATATGAGGTGCAGTTCATTTCTTTCTGACATGAGACCAATGCTATATCATCGGCATATTTTATAAGGGTAAGGTTATCGTCATTGCACTTCAGTTCATTTATGTATGCGGAAAAAAGTATTGGAGACAGTACACATCCCTGCGGTACCCCAGTATCTAGAACCAAGCAGTCCGACATAACATTATTATTAACACAAACGCGCTGAGGGCGACCTTTTAAAAACTCCTTAAAGGTGCCTTATGTCAAAAAATCAATTCATACTCCACATATTCCATACCAGATGGGGGCAGTATACCTCCAGAAAGTTGGCCTACTCTAGTCTGTTTTTTAGTTGCAGGTTGTTAATCTTCTAAAACCGTCAAATAGTCCGCTTTGTCCCGCCAAAGCCCATTTTGATCGGTGAGGGATGTAGAATAGAATGACTGCTGCCGCTGCGCTTGACAGGGCGCTTTACGAGCAGAGAGAGAGAGAGAGCTCGGCCGCGCGCGCGCACTCTCACGTCTACAAACAACACGAGCGCGGTCCTGCTCTCTCTCCCTCGCGCATATTAATCAAATCAATTGACACTATAGTAAGACCGCAGTTTCACGTGGAGCATTTGGAGATTTTTAGAGATTAAAGAGATACAAGCCGTGCGAGTTATTCGTGTGTTGCAGTTTGGCTGGTGGTTATGTATGTTGCCCGCATACCGCCTCCCATGGCCGAAACTGGTATTAGACACCGGCCGGGCCGGGGCTAGTAATTTAGCATGCTAATTCAGGTTTATATCTCGGCAGCACTATAACTTGTCATTTTTTTAATGACATCATTGCACTTATTTCTTCTCATTCTTTTGATACGTGTAGCTCATTTTTTGGATGTTTTTACCTCAATTTTTACATATGGCACCTTTAATCCATAAAATCATCCAACTGCTAGCACCTAACTCATAGAGGTGCTTTAGAAGAAGATAAGGTTGGACAGTATTAAAAGCGGATGAGAAATCCATAAAGAGTATTCGAACATAGGAATTTAAGTTGTCTAGATGATTTTGAACCTTATTTAAAAGAGTAAGAGAGGCATCCACAGTGCTCCTATTGGCCCGATAGGCAAATTGCAGGGGGTCTATGCATGTCTCAATTTGGGATAACAATTCCTTACATACTATACGCTCCATACATTTACACAGAATAGATGTGAGGGCGAAAGTCTTTGAGAGATTTTGCATTAGGTATTTTTGGCACCGGAATGACAATGGAATTCTTCCAGGCTAATGGTACAAAACCATTGTCCAGGAAGGTTTGAAACAACCTTGTACACACATGACCAAGTTGTGCTGCACATTCTTTCAAGACTTTCCCCTTTAGACCATCTGGGCCAGGTGCCTTATGCGGTTTAATTTTATGAAGCACTGTGACAACCTCCCTCTCCTGTATAATCATAGGCTGTGATTGAGTCATGGTCATCATTAATTGATTACTAGCAGACAAATTATCGTTAAAATCATTATCAAATCGTGAATAAAAAATATTAAGATTATTTGCAAAATAATGAGGGTCTTCTTCACGTTGTTGAATTATTTTCTTTTGTCTACCCATCATTGTATTCAAACCCTTCCATGTGTCTTTTACATTCCCTGTTTTTAATTTCTCTTCGACATTCTCTTTATATTCATTCTGTGCATATTTTATCTTACGTTTTACTGCTTTGTTGAACTCTTGTACTTTCTGCCGATCATTCTGCAAGAAGGCTATTTTCTTCATATTTAGGTAATGTTTCAAATCTTTGTTAATCCACGGCTTATTATTTGGATAGACTCTGATATTCTTTGTTTGAACCACTGAATTTACACAGAAATTAACATAACAGGTTATTGTATCATTCAACAATTCATGATTTCTACAACAGTCATCGTCGTTAAAAAATAAGTCCCATTCAGTGCACTCAAAACAGCCTCTTAGCTTTTCTATTTCGTCTCTGGACCATGTTTGAACCTGCTGAATGGCAGGCTTGGTCCTCTTTAAAAGCTGCCTGTATTTTAGTAACAGATGAATAACGTTGTGATCCGAACGTCCCAGCGGTGGATGTAGCTTTGGCACATATGCACCTTCCACATTGCACCTTGGACCAATGTCCAAGAATCTTCTCGCCGCATCCAACACCATCTTGATCCTCTCTGATTTGCCTTTAATTTCCACAGCACAATTGACCACCATAGCAATAAATGCTAAAAATCGCTTCTTGTCCATGCAAATAACGTTATTCTGATCATCTCCCTTCTTTTCCGGCTCCCGTTCTGTTTGCACTACTGCTCGTTCCTTTCTTTCCAGTCTCTTGGTAGCTTCTGTGTATGTTAGCCCTTCTTCTGCTCTGATTTTACTCACTTTTACCTGTTTCATTTTTTTAGGACATTGCGTTGACCCCGCATGATGATTTCCCGAACAGTGAATGCATTTTACTTGTTCCTCTTCACACTCCCCTATTACACAAGTATTTTTCCCACATCTCCCACATCTCCTGACTCCTCTACACACTGCAGCCACATGCCCATACTCCTGACAGCAAAAGCACCTTGATGGAGCTCTTTCATAAGACCTCACCCTGTAGCATACGTAATCTAAGTATATCCTCTCTGGCAAATCTCCCACAAAAGTCAGACACACAGAAGTACTTTGTTCCCTTTCTCCTTGACGGAATCTTGTCAGTCTTCTGGCCTCACAAACTCCTTCAATGGCCCGAAACTCCTCGTCTTCCACTGACAGCGGTACGCCACTTACTACTCCTTTCTTTTTGTATTCTGTCCCGAGTGGGAAGCATTTCACTAAGCTGTAATCTTCATACAACTTAATCCTTAGAGCTTGTTCTCTCTGACGCCTTGACACGCAGTCAATAATAACCATCCCACTCCTTGTTATTTTAATGGAATTTCTCTCCAACGAATCTTCCAACCTCGTGCGAATCCTTAAAGATCCCGTCGTTTCTTGTTACTGCTATCATACCTACTTGATATCTCTCAACAGTTCTTCTTGTCTGGCTTCTGTCACTTGAAACACTGTTCTTTTTCCTTTTCCTGTCCTCAACTCCTCTTGTGTCTTCTTCAATTCCCTCGCTTTCGTCTGACTCCATTTTCCCTCCCACTAACTGTCCAGGGGTGCGTTTCCCAAAACCATTGTTGCTAACTAAGTTAGCAACTTTGATGGTTGCAATGCAATTTCCCATTGCCAACCAACCAAGTTGCTAACAGGTTAGCAACAATGGTTTTGGGAAACGCACCCCAGACTCTTCCACCGGAAGTTCAACCTGCTGACGTCCTATATCCTCTGTCTACACCATGT
Source organism: Gila orcuttii (assembly GCA_026230005.1). NCBI lineage: Eukaryota > Metazoa > Chordata > Actinopteri > Cypriniformes > Leuciscidae > Gila > Gila orcuttii. The sequence goes on along the minus strand of JAPDVR010000003.1, from coordinate 4,097,669 downwards.
TACTTTCATCTGGTACGTCCTCTCTCTCCTGCCTAACGGTGCGTGTCCACTACAGCGGCAAAACTACATTTAGAAAACGCAATTACATTTAGAAATAGACAAGCTTTGTTTCCTAATGCACCAAGCAAAGATCCTTTGAATGTTATAAACTTTTACAAATCCAATCAATATAATCACAATGAACACATCCAAAATAAAATCTTTAACATATATAACAACTGCAAAGCGTCTAATTTGTAAACAAAATGATTAATCACTAAATCCAGTATAAACTCCGGCACAATTTGCATATTTCTAAACTCTTAAAACAGATTGGCTGCCAACTGCGTTTTTCGCTTGATATCTGCATAAAGTCGAGAACTGCCCAACCTTTTGACACTCTCGGTTGCTCTCAACGCTTTCTCCAGTCCGCTGTCAATCCCAAAATGCACTGCGTGAGTGTGAAGCTCGACTTCGATAGGAATGAATTGAAAACGCTCGCTCTGCTCCACTCGCACCGTGCCAGTGGACACGCACAGTGATGATGTCAATATGTGAGATACTCATTTTATATTGAATGCTATTTATTCCATATCTATTCTAGATTATATGAAACATTATTATTCTAATATAAAGACAACAAACACAATTTAGTGTATAAGACCTAAAAAAAAAATCACAGGACAGGTTTCACTTTTGGGGGCTGGCTCCATTTATTATAAAAAACAAAAATAAATGACAGATTAGGTGGGTGTGGGCGAGGGTGACCCTCGCGCCGGGCAGTAGAGCGTGGGCTTGACATGATAGACCACTCGAGGCCGAGGCCTTATACGGCCTACGCTGTCCTCGTCAGCATCCTCACCGTTAGGTCCACCAAACCTAGCTCCTGGAGCAAATTGTGAAACTCCTGAAACCCTCCGGAGGGTCTGGTGGACCCGAGTACAGCGACGATGTTTCTGCTCTCCAGAGCATATCCGAGCAGTGACTCTCTCGATTAATGCTAATGCTAATGCTCGATAAAGATCTAAAAAAGATGGCCGCCAACGGGTTTCGAAACTTTCACCTCCGTGAGTAAACACGGTTCCTTGTGTTAAAATTGCATGTGTTGAACTACTGTAGAGTAAACTGTTGCATTGTTGAAGGTGTAAAGACGTTACACAGTGTAGTATAGTTGTGTGATTTTGCGGTAAAAACACGTTTTATTATGTATAACGTTAGCTAACAGGGGAGCTCCAGTAAGGACACGTAAGTTACGTCTCTAACGTGGATTTACATAAACCATATACATCTTAAAGACGCTTATTTAAAATTTCTATTTACATCTGACAGGAAAATCTTCAGTAAGTATTGCAGAAGAGCACCTCACAACATGAAGTAGAAATCTGAGTGATGAATGTGTGCTAGAACAAATCTATAAAGCAACTAAACATAAGTTATCTATTTTATTTGTCGATTATTGTTGATAAATTGAGGAACATTTAAAAAGTTAATAAAAAGTTAAAACAACCTCAACATGTAAATGTAGTGTTGAGCTCATAAATCACAGAGGTAATGTGAATCTTGTCTGGATGTTACAGGGACAGATGAACAGATGTGTGTTTATCCGGTGGAGAGATCATGAAGCTGAATGCTACCATCAAAGGCTTTGAGTGAGTATACTACATAAATGAATAACAATAACTATTTAAATCCTAAGTTGTTGTTTATTTAATTATTGTAATTTCAAACAAAGCTATTACAGCACTTTTCTGATTCTTGATTTCTGTGCATTTGCCGCACAGCTTTTGTGGTGGTGCAGGACCTGCAAGGAAAGATGATGGCAGCATTTGTGAAAAAAAGCGTTTTTGTCTTCCAAATAATCAAATGACATTGTGCGGTTAAAATGACTGCTTTTGTGTTATGTTTGTGCATTTTTGTAGGATCTGAAATGTCAGCAGGCTGGTGTGAGCACTGACCCACTTAGCAACATTGTTTCGGCCCAGATCTGGCCCACATCTGGCACTTGTGGAATGCGGATCTGGCCCACATGCAGCGAGGACTGACGGCACTTGAGTGGCCCACTCCTGTTTGCCAGATCTGGGCCACAAGCAGGCCATAGCAATGCCACATGTCAGCCAAGAGTAAAGAAATAAACCAGAACTGGACCTTATCTAAGCCACAAAGTCTGTGTATATTAAATATGGAGTTATTTCAGCCTTATGATCATATAACACCGATTTTATCATCACTTCATTGGTTACCTATAAAGTTCCGTATTAAATACAAGGTATTGCTTTTGACTTATAAAGCTCTAAATGGTTTAGCTCCAGTCTATTTAACGGATCTTCTATCGCCTTACAATCCACCGCGCTCTTTAAGATCACTAAATTCGAGGCTTCTGGTCATTCCTAGGATATCCAGATCCACCAAAGGAGGCAGAGCATTTTCACATTTAGCTCCGAAGCTCTGGAATAGCCTTCCTGATATTGTTCGTTGCTCAGACTCGCTCTCCCAGTTTAAAACTAGACTGAAGACGCATCTATTTAGCCAGGCATTCATATAAATTTTTTATCTTACAGTTACTGTAAATTCGGCCTTTAGTCCATAAACGCCAGAGGAGAACTGGCCCCCGACTGAGCCTGGGTTCTCCCAAGGTTTTTTTTTTTCTCCATTGGGTAATCTGATGGAGTTTTAGGACACCATTAGGTCACTGGATGGAGTTTTTCGGTTCCTTGCCACTGTTGCCTTTGGCTTGCTCAGTTGGGGATATTCAAATTAACTAACCAATCATACCATTGATCAGCTCTACCAAACTTGGATGTCTTTTTTCCAGTAATAAACAAACATTGTAAAGTTGTTTTGATTGATACTGTGAAGCAGCTTTGATACAATCTTTGACTTGACTTGACTTAATAAGCCTGTTAACAAGCAGAATCACTGAAGGAAAGAAGAGACCAAAAAAAGAGACGAGCAGAAACACAAGAACTACAACTGACTTCAGACACAGTCTTAGATGAAATCAACTGAAGATAAAAGAAGACATTAAATCTGTGAAGATCTCAGCAGAGGAAAATTAAACAACTCCACAAACAGCATTACCAGCTTCACTTATTACTAACCAGACTGACTTTATTTCTGTCAGACGTCTACAGAAGTTTTATTGAGAATTAACAGAAGTTTAATTCTAATGTGTTTCATTTGAAGTCACCATAAGAGTGATTAGTGTTTCCATTAGTTGGGCTCTTAACTCTTATTACATTTTATGATTTTTTTGGCTGCTGTGACAGTGTGTTTGTCAAACACATTGGCAGCAGCAGCAAAGAAAGCTAATTGGGTTTGCATACATAATATGAGATTTTATAGACAGGAAAAAATAACCTACAAGGTTGAATATCTTATTGTAGCGACAATGACTTGTTTTGGGGAAATGATTAGCTTAAATGGGGAATAATATTCATCAGATCATGAATATTCATTGTCTACACACATTAAATTATCCCAAATAGGAAATAGACTAAACCTCACCGTATATGAACAATTAACACAATTGTTCGTATTAATTATTAATATAGGTCGGTAAAATCATATAAATTATCAGAGTAAATTTTGATATGATTCAAGTTTAGTTATCACACAACCTATCCGTCCAGCGGACGTGGAGGAGAAGTCAAACCTACCTCTGCCGGAAAGACGCTCCGGACCTCATCTTTCCGCTCCGTTTCAGACCAGCTGCACAAAAGGGACCATTTACAAAGCAAGTACAATCTGAGAGAAATGCTGTTTTTAAGGTTGTCTAGAAATTCCTAAACGCCTTTGGGTCTCTTTGAAAGTAACTGTTTGAACTGTCCTGTCCTGAGAAGATTACCATCTCTCTCTCTCTCCTCTCTTTCTCCTTCTCTCTCTCTCTCTCTCTCTCTCTCTCTCTCTCTCTCTCTCTCTCACACACACACTACCTCTCTCACCTTCTTTCTCTCTTCTCTCTTTCTCACTCCCATATTTCGTATTGCAATCCTTTTTGTTAATTGTTTGTTTTGCTATGCATATTTCCTCACGTGTGATTTACGTAGTTTATGTAATCCTTAGTTGTGTGTTATTAAATTCCATAATCCTTTGAATTGAATCTGTCTCATTGTTCCATAACTAAAGTTACCAAAGCTCTATCTGATTTAACTATTGAACTATCCAAAGTGCCTGACACGAAAATATCCTTCCTTGTGGCCACAGGAAAGTGTGTTTTCGTTGTGTACCGGCTAGTAAATTGTGATAAAGAAAGACGATCTCTCGGCTCGTACGAAATATGATTGAGCTTAAATTCGTTTCGTTCGTGGATACACGGAACGAAGGACACTATCAACTGAGGTAGATTAACGGAAAGAAAAACTTAGATTAAACAAAGTTAGAAAATAAACGGTAAAGAATGGTGAATCTCCCTCTGGTGTAGAACTGCCATGCACCGGAGTGACGCGCTGTGTTTTGAAGGGAAAGGAGGCGTGCCGCTACTTTGTTCGTGCGCGGATGTACCCACCCTCCGGGCGATGTACAGAGAGAGGCAGAATTTAGTCATAAGACATTTATAGACCAATATTAATAAAAGAATGCATCATGTTACACTTTGGGTTACAGATCCTGTACCGTTGGGTTTCTCTGATCATAACCATACCATACACACGGTATTGCTGTGTCAGCACGTAAAAGATACATGGTTCTTTGCGTTTGAACGCATATTACATATCATAAAGCTGATGGTTGTAGCAATGAAAATCACATTGGAATAGTGCAACATAACCAGAAACATTTATACAAATATCGAAACATTTAACAAGGTATTTTGTCTCACACGTGGTCAAAATGAGTGTTTCTGTGTGTGTGTGTGTGTGAAGAGTTCATCACTGTTTTAAGAGTGGTGGGCTTTTGCTCCCCTTTCCGGGGGGGTGGAATAATGTGGGGAATCATGTGTGGAATCATGTGTGTGTGCGTATTCTTTGAAATTGATGAGTTTGCACCCAAGACCATCTGTTAACAGTGTTCGCCTTTGTTTTTGATGTCATTTAACATGAGAACCCCTGGAGTTTTCTGCCGCGTGATCTTCGCGTGGTCTCCCCGAGCCAGACATAGCGGCGCCTTCATTGTCACATATCAGTAACACGGAACACTGCTTTGTGTATTCATTAGTAATTTAATCAAATGGCAGCCACCCATTTGCTGGTGTCCCAATCAGACAACAGCGGAGCTATGTTTGTAGATTAGATTGTCAGTAATTGAATCAAATAGCCGTCCTGACCGTCAGCTGGTGTTACAGTCCCCTCTTTGATGGTTCGGCAGGACCTGGGTGTGTGGGCCTTGTCGACCCATCACGATCAAACTAGTCAGATGGCAGGTGAACATGCAGGTAGGATGCTGCAGGTGGTCATTCGGACTGAGGGTTCAGCTCGATGAGGTCCGCAGCGTTCTCTGACGGGGAGTCCTCTTTCCGGGGCCTCTCCGGAAACCTACAGACACGGCTTTTGTGAGTTTGGCTGTAGAGGTTCGCATCTCGTTGATTCGTCGGTACAGGATGTAGGCCAGACCCAGGGTTAGGGTGTGGCCGAAGATCGTTGAAATGCACAGTGCGGTGTCAGCGGCGGTCCATGCTTGGATGACGGGTGAAGTGTTCAAGATGGGCATTCTGGATAATGCTTGGAGGGCTGTGTCCAGGGGTGCGATGTCGATGATCTGTGACCCCCCTTCCTCAATCCATTTTTCCAGTTCTGGATCGAGAGTGGAGTCGCTGGCCAGGTGTTGCAGGCCGCAAATCCCATCCGTGTTGTCTCTCAGGAACGGTTTGCTAGGGCAGAGATAGTGAATGTCTTTGGTGAGGGTACATATGAGCAGTTTCGGGGCTAAGTACAGCTGTGTGTTGCTGTCGTGGTAAGCTACCACCTCAGGTGTCCGTACCCTAAAATAAGTGTTGCTCTGCCAAAATCCCACGTTGACAATGTCTTTGAGTCGGTAGATATGGCTTGACTCTTTGATGGGTAGATTTAAGAGGAAGCCTACCTCTCGCTGTGCAGGGTCAACATACAGTGGAATGGCACTGCCCAAAGAGTAGGCAAGGTGGATTTGTATCGGGTCAGTAGGTGTTATTATGGCGGAAGCCAGCACGGTTTGCACCAGGCTTAGGGGTATCAGGTATGGCGGGATCCTACCCATGGCTAAGCTGTCCATGGAGGCACTTACTTCTCGGAGCATGTCGGTCATTAATGCCGTGACCAACTGTGTTTGGGAAAAGTCATTCTGGAAAACTGTGAACAGCTGCTTCATGGAGCTCACAGTCTGATTTAGCATGACGCTATGAGTGTTGAGGATTGTCACAGTCCCTCTCAGTGTCTTGCCAATGGTTTGCAGGTATGTGCTCTGTGTAGTGAGTTGTTCTTTTAACTGTGGAAGTTCCGCCTGAATTTCGGCCATGTGCCGTCGCACCATGGCTATGTTCACAGCGTTGACACTGGACATACCAATGTTGAACAGCGTGCCTACGGCGGCGGCGGCTCCGAGCAACGCTCCCAGGAACCGCTTGGAACGTTTGTTGTGTCCTCCCAATACAGCTTGGGTGACGTCATCTTCTCAAGTTGGTTCAACATGTGCTCGACGTCAGCTTCGGCGTGGTTGAGGGCGGTTTCTGTCCATCGGGCACCTGCCCAGCTGTACTGGGACACTGCTCTTGGGTAGTGCGCTCGGTAGACATTTCGAGGGTCGAGTCGCACGTACACTTTCTGCGTGTGTGTTCGGCAGTTAGTGATCAGGAGTCCCGGTTGCTCTCTCAACACGATGCCCAAGGCCGGTCCTCTCACCTCGGTCTGGTGAGATGACGTCGGCTGGTGGCTGGCCTCCGGTCGACTGAAAGCACATGATGACCATCCACAGCAGCATCCTGTTACAGGCAAGAGAGAGAGAGGTATGGAGGAAAAGGGGAAAGAGAGAAGGCACAGGTCAGCGAGGTTTGTCCCGGGTTGTGTGGGACAGTCTTTTCGCTGCGGTGAAGGTGGTTGAGTTTAGCTTGCATTGGCCCCTGTCTGTCTGTCCCTACTAGTGGCCACATGTCTTTTGATCTGATTGCGGTGGACCCATTTGAGAGCGGGTTCTCTCGGTCCCCGCTTTAGCTGGATTTGGTACGCAACGGGGGAGAGTTTGTTCACAATCTCATGAGGTCCCGTCCAGTGTGGCAGGAACTTCTTTGACAGCCGGTAGGGTGGCAGGGCGAAACTGTAATATAGGACTTTGTCGCCCACATTGAGTTCCTGGTGTGATGCCTTTCGGTCATAATATGCTTTCTGGCCTTCAGGGCTGTTTTTCAGGTGTTGCTGGGCGAAAGCGAAAGTTGTTTTCAAGTGTTTATGGAGCTCGTCTAGATATTGGAACGTGGTGTAGGCGGTGACAAGGTTATGGTCTCCTGGTTGGTACAACAGGTGTAACGGCAGGGTCATCTGCCGCCCGGTCATGAGTTCAAACGGGGACACCCGTGTTGATTCCTGCGGAGTGGCTCTGGTGGCCATCACCACAAGGAGGAGTTTCACATCCCAGTATTTCTGATTGGCCGATACGTACTTCCTTAGCATGCAGACCACCGTTCTGTTCGATCTCTCTACCTGTCCAGATGAGATTGGATGGTGGCTGATGTGAAGTTTAGCTTGTACCCCTAGACATCTCCAGATCTTTTGCATGATCTCGGCAGTGAAATGGGTACCTCTGTCTGAGTTGACTCTTAGTGGCAATCCGAACCGGGAGAAGATGTGGTTCATCAGGAGACATGCCGTTGTTTGGGCAGTGTCGTTAGGTGCTGGCAAACACTCTACCCACTTGGTAAACTGATACACCACCGTGAGAAAGTACTTGTTGCCTCTTGTTGACCTGAGCAGAGGTCCTACCCAGTCAATTTGGAGGTCTGACCATAGGAATGTGATTCCTCTTCGTTGCAATGGGGCTCGGTGATTTGGGTTTGTTGGTTGGAACTGACAGCAGACCAAGCATTCTCTCACATACTCTGCCACATCTTGCTGCATGCCTGGCCAATATGCCACCTGTCTAAGTGTCTCATACGTGGCTCTGGTACCGTGGTGTCCAGCATAGGATGTGTTGTGGGCGTGCATTAGCATTACCCCCCTTTGGCAAAGTGGCACCACGAGTCTAGGCGGTGTGGTGTCATCAGGGCCAAACCATAGAATGTTGTCCTGCACACGCAGCATATGTCTGGAGTTATGTACATGTCTGAGGTACGAGTCAGCATCGATGTCTGATGGTGAGATCGGGTGGCAGGCGGGGTCAGAGAGGTGGTCAAGAATTGTCTTTATGGCAGTGTCTGTGGCTTGCATATCCGCAATATCGTTGTTGGAAATTTGCGGAGTTAGCGATAGCATTTGTGAAGTTGGTGCCGTAAGAGGCAAGGGCCGTTTGCTGCGGGTTAGTACCGCAACACCGGGGGTGGGTAAGGGGTTCGGGGGAGACCACAGCTCACCGTGGAGGGCGCCGGTTTTGGCGAGCGCATCGGTGTGGTCATTAAAGTCTTTGTCTTGGCCTGGCAGTTTGGAATGTCCCTTTACCTTCTTCCAGTACACGGTGACATTGTGTGTTTTTGTGATGTTATCACATTCCTGGAACAGGTGTTGGTGTTTGACAGGCTTGTTGTTTGCCGTTTTGAAACCGTTTTGTTTCCAGATGGGGAGATGGCATACAAAACTGAGTCTGGCATAGTTAGAGTCTGTGCAGATGAGAAGTTCTCTAATGTTATGGGCTGATGCGATTTGCAGAGTTATGAGAATGGCTGCTACCTCTGCATATTGTGATGACTGGGGGCCCAGTTTGAAGTGTTGTGGTGGGCATGGGTGGTTGTCAGCCCACAGTACCCCTGCACCTGCCTTTAGGATGCCCTCGTGGTTGTATGAGCATTCGTCGACGTAAGCTGTGGGCATGCCTTCGCACACGTTCTTGTGAAAGTACCTGTGACAGATCAGTTGTGGCTGTTGGTGCTCCGGTGTGTCCAGCAGCGCAGCAGGTGAGTTGTCAGAGCAGTTTGGACACGCAGCAAGGCCGTTTCCCAACGCCGATTTGTGATTTTGTGCATATCGGGCCTCAACATCTCGTCCTTGGAGAGCCATTAACCACGTGGCTATGCATGCATTGGTTACTACGCCATTTCGGATGCGTTGGCTGTTGAGGAACATTACGGGCTGGTGGCAAGTGTCTATGATAACTTTCTGTGCTCCAATGTAATTGGAGAAACACTGTATGGCCCATACTGTACAGAGCAAAGCTTTTTCGCAGTCTGAGAACTTGCATTCTGGGGGGAGAAGTGTCTTACTGGCATATGCGACCACCTTCTTGTCTTGGTCGTGCCGTTGGTATAGGCCAGCACTGAGACATTGGTCAGAAAATCCTGCTTCCAGGTAGAATTCCTTTTGAGGATCGGGGTAAGCAAGACAGGGAGCTGTGCATAAATGTCTTTTTAGTTCTGTCATGGCATGTTGTTGAGCGTCTGACCAGACGAAAGGGGAATCCTTTTTCAGCAGAGTTGTGAGGGGCCTGGCGATGTCTGAATAGTTTTCGATGAACTGTCGGGAGTAATTGCATACCCCTAGAAAACTTTGCAGTTCAGAGACGTTAGTGGGAGGCTTGATGTTTTGAATGGCATGGATACGGTTTGATTGTGGTTCGATGCCAAGGGGTCCGATGAGCAGGCCCACGTAGTTAACCTTGGTACGACTCCACTGTCCCTTGTGTAACGCTATTTTAGCGCCAGCAGCGGACAACTGGTTCAAAACATAGTCTATTTCTTTCAGGTGGTCGGCCACCGTTGTGCTCTTCATGAGAACATCGTCTACGTAAATCAGGTTACCTCTCATCCTGGCATCTGGGCAGGCTTTGTTCAGGAAGATGTTGAACTCAGCCGGTGAGTTGGCATACCCGAACGGGCATCTGTTGAAGGTGAACTGTCGGTTGCCAAATGTGAATGCCAACTTGTGTTGGTCTTCTGGGTGCACTAAAATAGTCCAGAATCCAGAGGCCACATCGAGTGTAGAGAAGATGGTGGCTCCTCTGATTTGGGGTATTTCCTGTTCCAGCTGTGTCATGGGCCACCGTGATAACGGCACCTGTTGATTCAGCTTTCGATAGTCAATGGTGGGCCGCCATTTCCCATTCGGTTTGAGAACGGGCCAGATGGGGGCAGAGTAGGTACTGTTACATGAACGGATGACACCTTTCTCAAGCATGGATTCGATGATTTCCTGCACTGGTTCGTGTGAGGCAATGGAAATTTTGTACTGCTTGACGAAAGTGGGAGGAGCCTCGGGATGCGTGGGGATGCACACCGTGTGGAGGTGGGTAAGGCCACAGTCTAATGAGTCTTTGGCAAAGGATTCTTTGAACTTATAAAGGACTTGTCTTAGTCTTTGGCGGTCTGCGTCGTCCTGAAGCGCATCAGCATCTTGTAGAATTTGCTGCACTTGAGATTCAAAGCCTTGATATGGCTCCTCTGTCGGTGTGTCATCGGTCGGGTTGATTTTTAAAGGCGTAGCAGGTGCATTAGTCTCACTGACAGGCTGGTGGGAGACTGTGTACACTGCGAGGTGTTGGTCTTCTGTCAGCTCAGTTCTGCACACTTGGTCTTTGGCTACTGACATGACAGATGTGATGGCAATGAGTTGGAAGGGTACCGTGAACACTGTGTTGTCAGTGTGCCCTTCAGGTATCAGTGCAGGTGGGATGGGCCCGATGATGGGTAATACAAGTTCAAAGTCATGAAAGTCGTGGCTCACTAGCCATCCTAGCCTGTAGGATCTGGGGATGTTTTTTTTTTAACATTATATTTATTGAATTTTAACAAAACAAGCAAGTGATACATTTGACATAAACTTAATATTTCACAACTTAATCCCCAAAGTAAAAAGTAAAAACATCACATAACAGAGTAACAAAGACAATGATAATAAAGAAAATAATAATAATAATAATAATAATAATTAAAAATAGAAAATAAAAAACAACTCGGCAGTCAGCTTTACTTTCTTAATTTCCTTCATAATGTCTTAGAAACTCAGCTAATGGTGACCATTTTTCTTCAAAATGTCTTCCCTTTCCTCTAACAATATAAGTGAGTCGTTCCAATACAATACATGATGCCATCTCCACCCACATATGATTTGAGGGCACATCCATTTTCTTCCAGTACAGAGATATTAACCGCCTGGCTTGCAGGAGTCCAAAGTCAATCAGTTTTATTTGTCTGGAGCTAAAAACACAGTTCTCTGGGTATATACCCAACACACATATTTTTGCCTCAGCAGGTATGTTTACTCCAACAATCTTTGACAAAGTCTGCATGACTGACTTCCAATATTGATGTAATTTTGGACAGTCCCATACACAGTGAAAAAGAGTACCCTTTCCATCAAAACATTTACTACAGCTATCTGGGATATTAGGTGACCAACGGTTCAGCTTGACCGGAGTTATATAGGTTCTCATCAACCATTTATATTGGAGGAGTTTCATCCTGGTACTAATTGACTGCTTTTGGGCTTTTAAACATGCAGCTTCCCAGTCTGCCACATTTATCTCCTCTTGGATGTCAGATCTCCATGCATCTAGCTTATCAGTGGTGGATTCCTCATCATGTGTTAGTAAAGCTGCATAAAATAAAGAAATATGACCTCTCCTTTCAAGATTTTGCAATATAATATTCTCTAATTTTGACAGTGTTGGTTCAGATTCAATCTGTTTATATTTCGACATAATGAAATGTTTAATTTGTAAATGTTTATAAAAATGTTTCTTTGGAATGTTATATGTTTGGCATAACTGCTCAAATGTAAGAAAGTTGCCATCCTTATAGAGGTCTGCCAGCTTCTGTACACCTTTATCCGCCCAGATTTTGAAACCTCCATCAGCTCTTCCTGCCTTAAAACCTGTGTTGCCCCAAATAGGCGAAAAAGGAGATGGGAGGAATACTTCCCATATACTGATGGGCCCTATACCAAAAATCAATTGTGTTTTTTAAAAAGGGTTTTTTTGTAGTTTTTCCCAGTTTTTTGGGACATGCTGAATATAAATACAAGTTCAATTTAAGGTTTGTTTTTAATTGTTCAATTTTTATCCATGCTGGGGGTGTCTCAGTTGCAAAGTAGAATATGGCTGAGCGCAGCTGTGCAGACCAGTAATATAATTTAAAATTAGGGAGTTGTAACCCCCCTCTCTCATATGGCATGTACAGCAGTCGAAGCCTTAGTCTAGATTTTTTATTATTCCAAATGAATCTATTAAAGACAGTGTTTAATTCATCAAAAAATTGTTTTGAGAGAGGCAAAGGGAGTGCCTGAAACAGATATACAAATTTTGGTAATATGCTCATTTTGATCATGTTTATTCTGCCAATCATTGACACGGGCATTACTATCCATTTGTTTAAAGACTCCTTTACTTCACTAACCAAAGGATCATAATTCATTGGTACAATGGTTTTAATGTCTGGAGTAATTTTAACACCAAGATGCACAAATCCCTCTTTTGCATTGATAAACGGGGTCTGTATGACTGGGTTTAGCCTCTCGTCCCGTTTCAAAAATAGAATAGAAGATTTTGAATCATTTATTTCATAGCCAGAAAATCGACCAAATAGCTCCATTTGTTGCATTAAATTTGGGACACTGATGGACAGCCTTGTCAAAAAAACTATCAGATCATCAGCATATAGGGCCAATATATGCTCCTGATCTCCTAACTGGATGCCAAATATATCAGTTCGCATTCTTATCGTCATTGCCAAGGGTTCCATAGCCAAAATAAATAACATTGGAGATAACGGGCATCCCTGGCGAGTGGAACGTTCCAATGTGAAAGGTTTAGAGACTATGTTGTTTGTCAAGACACTGGCTTTAGGATTTGTATACAAAAGTTTAACCCATTTGAGAAAGTTAAATCCAAATCCATACCTCGGAAGAACGTTAAACAAGTATGACCACTCTATTCTGTCAAAGGCCTGACGGGCATCAAGTGATAATAAAGCCGTATCTTTAGCATCAAATTTCTCATGAATTATATTCAAAACTCTTCTTATATTATGAAACCCTTGACGTTTTGGTACAAAGCCATTTTGATAGTTATGAACTAGATGTGAGATAAAGGGGTCTAATCTTTTTGCTAAAACTTTACAAAGTATTTTAGTGTCAACCCCCATCAAACTTATTGGTCTTAATGATGAGCATTCTGCAGGAGGTTTACCTGGTTTTTAATATCAAAGTGATCATAGCCTGTCTTAGAGTGGGTGGGAGAACCTCATTTTTAAATGCTTCTTCATACATGTTAAAAAGTGGAACTACTATTTTTTCTTTGAAAGTTTTGTAGAATTCAATCGTAAATCCGTCTAGCCCAGGAGCTTTACCACTGTTGATACTTTGTATGGCCTGTGATATCTCTTCAATACTTAAATTCCTTTCCAACTCTTGTTGTGTGTCTTCTGTGAGTGTCTGGAACTGAAGTTGGTCCAAGAATAGGTATTGTTCTTCCGAGGTATGGCAACAATCAGATCTATACAAATTTTCATAAAATTGTCTAAAACTATCGTTAATTTCAGATGGGTCTACTGTTACCTCACCCAAGGAGGTCTTTATACTATTAATTGCTCTTTCGCTCTGTGTTTTCTTTATTCTCCATGCCAAGAGCTTCCCCGCTTTCTCACCTTGGTCATAATAAGATTGCTTTAACCACATTAAACTTTTTGCTGCTGCATCAGAAGACAATTTATTATATTCAGTTCTCAAACGTAATAATTCACTTTGTTTTATTGGGTCATCACTAGCATTTAAATCTAATTCCAAAGATTTAATTTGCCTATCCAAGATTTCCATTTGCTTTTGTTGTTGTTTATTCTTCGTACTCGTATAGCTAAGGATTTCACCTCAAATATATGCTTTAAATCCTTCCCATCTCATTGCGGCACAAGTTTGATCTGTATTCAACTCAAAGTAATTATCTATTTTCTCCCCTATAAATTTAACAAAGTTTGAGTTCTGTAGCCATCTTGCTTGAAACCGCCAACGGAACTGTTTGTGGGTAAAGTTGTCCATGTAAACATTCAGTGAAATAGCTGCATGATCACTGATCACTATGCTATCATACTGACATTGTTTGATCCTTGATAAAAGTTCCCTTGAGATAAGAAAATAATCTATACGTGATTTATGTATACCTGAGTGACAGAAAAATTCTATTTTATCAGGATTTTGTTCCCTCCACACTTCCACCAAGTTCAAATCCAATATATATTGATTTATTAAATGTCTAGTTTGAGCTTTATAGATATCTGAGCCTGTTGAACGATCTATACTTGGATTCAAGGTACAATTAAAGCAGGGCTCTCAAGTCTCACGCATTGGGCGTGAGACACACGCATTTCAACCCGTTCACATGCTCACACGCCACACCTTGTATTTCTCACGCTGAGGAGTAAGGGAACTTGTCCCGCTATACAATTAATGGACGGGGCGCAGGCAAACGGAGGGAAGTTCTCTGCCGAGTTCATAGCATCTGTCTCGAGTTATACAGAGTTAAATGCTAGCTACCAGCCAATCAGATATTAGAATTAGTTGTTTCCGGGTAAATTATGTGTTCCCGCTGCAAGCACGTTCGTTACTAGACAACACGCGCACACACGGAGTGGAAGTTGAAAGAGCACGATCTGATGAATGCGGTTTGCGGACATCTTCCTTTTTTTTTTTTTTTTTTAGCATTTTGATTTTACGATTCCTGGACGATATCTCTTGCCTGTGATCAAAGACAGTGAGAGCTGATGTTGAGGAGTATAGCCAAATTCGTGCTAAATTATTTTTGATGCATTCAAAAACATACACTTTTATATGGTATTTGCAAATAAATGTGTCTTTGCAGTGTGTGGACACAATCACCATGCAATGAAAAAAATCCATTCACTTTTTTTTAATCCTCAAAAAGCCAAAAAGTTGTTGCTCATTATCATTTAAAGAGACATGCACCCGAAACCGGTCACTGTGAACAGAGCTGTTTTTGAGGAGGTAAAAAGGGTGTTGTTTTACACAACCATTGAGAAATTTTAACCAAAGTATGTTACAAACTTTACATGAAGACCCAAAAGAATCATACCAACTTGTGGAAAATGGGCATCCGATGACCCCTGTAAAGGTGACCGGTTTGGGTCTTGACATACATGCTCAGGGCAAGTTGTTATGACACAATGTTATGTACATTGAGCACTGATGTTCAGTTGGCTTGTTTGGGGTCAAATTTATTTTTATTTTTCAATAAATTTGTATTTTTTAAATATAACTATTTATTTTATTTGGATGAATTTGTCTTTTTATCAGATTTAACAATTGCTATAATTTCCATTTGTGCTGGTCAATTATGAACAATAGGCAAAATTGAACTGCTAGCAAAAATTGAAGCGAATTTGGTTGGGTCGAGGGACCGTTGCTGCAAATATTTGGGTGGCTCCTCCCCTAAATCTCACTCTAAACTTTTGATAAAACTTGAGAGCCCTGATTAAAGTCTCCTCCAATTATATAGAGTCCTTGCAGAGTGGATACGGTAAGAAATAGATCTTCAAAAAACTTTGGTTTATTTTCATTTGGGCCATACAAACTCACTAAATTCAAAGTAATTGAGAGAATGTTACCCTGGACGATTACGTATCTACCAGCCGGGTCTTTTTTTATTTGTAGCATTTGGAATGGTATACTCCTATGAATCAAAATAATTACGCCTCTTGCATAATTATTGTATGATGAGTGTATCACCTGGCCAGGCCATCTGTTTTTTACTAATTTTAATTCACAATCTGTAAGATGTGTTTCTTGAAGAAAAATTATTTTCGATTTGAGTTGCTTAATCCTGTTGACAACCTGTTTTAGTTTAATTCTTTTCCTGAGTCCTCTGACATTCCAACTTGTGATTTTTATATCAGACATTATGAGTATTCACTTGTTCCATACTTTGTTGGTTTTTTCAGGAGTATTAATATAGCAATACATTGTGCCGAGTTAGTATGAAATACAGATAACTTTTGAATTAAAAAAAACAAATAACTAAATAAAAAAAGAAAATCCTGAAAATGACACATAACACTTAAATCCCCCCGCCCCCTCCCTTACTCAGATTAGTAAATGGGGGTTTGTGCTAATCCACTAATAAGGGGAGTAGCTAAGCTATAAAACCCAACTTCAAAAAGCAGCAGTGGTGTCCGTAAACCATGCATACACCAAATTAAGAGATAAACACAGCAAACCCATATGAACATGTTAACGTAGTCCCTCCATGAAATTATTCAACAGCAATGTTATTTATCTGCTCATATTGTCTCCTTCTCAAGAATAAAGTTTAACCAAAGTATGTAGTATTAATGTGTTTAGAAAAAGAGAGAAAAAGAGTATACCCACATATATATACAAATGCATACATACATGTGCCTATAGTGGCGTTATGAACGTATTATAGAAAATACCTTAAAGTGCAGTTATTAGGTCTGAACAGCTGATTTCTAGATCGGGAACCGAATCGCTCACCATCATAGTCAGTCCTGTCCGGCGTGTCTGTGGAGAAAATCCCCAGCCTCCTTTGGGGATGAAAACAACTGTAGCTTCCCATTGTGGAGGATCCTCATCTTACATGGATTGTATTGGAACCCGCGGAAAATGCCTTTTTCAACGAACACTTTCCTGACGGTGCTGAACTCGGCTCGTAGTCGGACGGTCTCCGCTGAAAGATCCTGGGTGAAAAAAAGTTTGTTTCCTTCATGTTCGATATTACGTTGTTTTGTGGAACGGAAAACAAACTCCCGATCTTGGAAATTCAGGAATCGGATAAGGACTGCTCTGTGCTGGTTTGGTCTTGGAGGTGCCAGGGTGCGGTGAGCCCTCTCAATGACAAAGGATTTGTCGGTCTCCAGCCAACGCGGCAGCGCCTCCCGAATGTACTCCAGCAGCGGCCGCTGACCCTCGGCGCCCTCCCGGAGGCCAAACAAGCGAAGGTTCTTCCTGCGACCCCGGTTCTCCAGGTCGTCAGTCTTTGCCTCCAGGTAGGATATTCGCTTCATGGCGTTGTTAAGGTCGACCATGCTCTTTTCCAGGAGTTCCTTCGCCGACATGATTCTATTCTCAGCTTCCTCCAGTCGAGTAACATTAGTGGCTACATTTTGCTTCACCTCCGCCATGTTTTTCTCCAAAGCAGCGATGGACTTAGTCATTTCACCCATACGATTATCTATGCTATTCAGCTTGGTTCCAAATCCAGTGAACTCCGAGTGCAATGACCGAAGTTCAGCTAACACCGTGGTGAGGTCACACATGCTATCCGTGCTAGCAGCAGTCCCCACGTTGTCTTGACCTGCTGCCGAAATGTCAGTTTTAGCTGGTTTTTGGGAACCGCGTTTTCGTGTGAAAATATCACAATCCTTGAGAGTAGCAGATTTTGACATCTTCCGATTCAGTTTACGCTTCAAAGGCTGTTTTTTTTTGGAATTTTGATGCAGGCTACACGGAGCATTCACTTTAAGCTGCCATCTTGGTTCACGGCTCTATAGCGCCCCCGTCTGGATCTGGGGATGTTGATGTCCATTGCTGTGCAGTTGTTGAACAGAATGTAGACTACCCGAGATGACACTTCTGTGAGGGGTGTGGCTTCGAGTGTGAGTCCGAGGTCCCCACATTCAGGTGAAGGTTGGAAGAAAGCCAGCGTGTGTTTTAAGATTTGGCCACGTCGCATGTTGAGCCGTACAGTGACTCCTTTAGTGTAAGCTGGTACCACTGTTCTTTGTTCGTTGATTAGAGTGCAGACTTCTGGGATGGTCTGCCCTGACAGTAGATTTTCATGTTCGACGGGAACAGGTGGCTGTAAAGTCAATGGGGCCCATACCATTTCATTAAACATGTCCACATGAGCTTTGAGACGAAGCAAAACGTCTGCTCCAATGTAGACATCGTGGACCGGATCCGGTAGGATCAGCAAATAATGTGTCAGGCACCGGTTATTCCACTTTAATTGCAAAGCACAGATCCCTTTTGCAGCTATCATGGAAGATGGATGTGCGTTGAGAGGGAAACGTGTGCGTTTGCTGGTATAAGGCAGGTCCGGTGTTTTGTCAATGATTGCATTGAATAGTGAGAGACTGATGGCTGAGTTGTCTGCCCATAGTGCTAGGATAATGTCTGTTGTGGTTATATCTTGCAGTTGCAGGTCAGTCCTGACCTGGGGGCAGGAGGTATCAGAGCTTGGCTGGTTTTGAAAGTGCAGAGTAGTGAACTTGACCCCCGATCAGCTGTTGTGACTGGGCCGTCACGTCTGGCTGAGGGAATTCCCGTGAACCCTGTGACCTGACAGTCTGGCTGAGCAGATATGTGTGGCTGGAGGGGGAGGGGTTCACGCACTTGAGCCCAAACTTGCAGGTGTTTGAAGTCCAGTAACGGCTCGAATCAATCCAGCAGGTCTTTGCCTATGAGAAATGGATAAATGTTAATTGGCGAAACGTAGACAGGATGTACTAGACTCATAGGACCGATTGCCAGGTGAATGGGGGCTACGTTTCTTAGTTGAATGTCATTTTGGCTGTATGACTGCACATTAAGCTCACAAGTGTGAAAGTTAAGAGTTCGATTCTGTTTTTGAGCTTCAAATTTGAGTTTTTCAAAGAGTTGAGCCGAAATTAGCGTGAGATCGGAGCCGGTGTCCACCATGGCTTCGATTCTCACCTCCTTTTCCAATGTGATGGTTAGGTAGAGTTTGCGTGCCACTCCTTTTTCGATCAGGTTCCCCAGGAGTTTTGGTGTGGGGTCTTGCGTGTTGATCGATAAACAGTGAGGGTATATTTCGTGTGGCTCGTTGTGGGTGCAGATCAACAAGACAGCACTGTCTGGTAGCTTTGTGTGAGCGCTGCTGCAGTTTTGTTCAGGAAGTGCAGCGTTTTGTTCAGGAAGTGTGGTTGTCAGCCAGAGTGAGTGAGGGGTGTTGTCAGTTGGTGATGCAACAATGAATTCACTAGTCTGTGGCTGACAAACAGTGTTCTGGGGGGCTGTCAGTTGGAGGGGGTGAGTGGAGCTGTCACTGGACCCAGCTGTGCGGTCACCGGCCGCCTTCCCAGGTGTCCCCTCCCGTTTGGTTGTGGGAGGGGCGAGGCCAGTCCCAGAATCCCCCAGAGCGGTCGTTTTGTTGCCTTGGGCGAGCACCCCCACGACCGCGCTGACCTCTGCTGGCCTGAAACAGTCTTGACTCTCTGTTGACAGGTTTGTAAGTGGGGTGCTGTGTGCCTTCTAGGGGCAGCTCTGAACGGTGCTCAGAGACGGGGCAGATTGTGGGGTTTCTCACAGTCTTTTCAGAGATAGTTCTTTGTTTGGTGTATGCTTTGTGAGCCAAGTCACGCAATTGTTGAATTGACATAGTCCTCGGCTCAGCCAAGACTCCCAGATGATGGGAGAGGATAGGGTGGAGATTCTGCAGAAACAGGGTTTTGAAATTCCAGTCCTCTTCCATGCCTGGCTCATTGCGTGATCCGAAGTAGGCTTGTCGGAGGCGGCCGTAGTAAGCTTGTGGCGTTTCCAGCCGGGCTTGTTTCAGGTCCATTGCCGCTATGATACCTTGGTCTGATTCTGGATCGGAGAATTCACGAATCAGAGCTTGCCGCAATTGCTGGTAGTCCATCTTGACAGTTTCTGGTTGACGGTCTAGGAAGCTTCTCACGTCACGGCTTGAAGTGATCCTTAGAAGATACAACTTATCCCAAGCAGTGGCTATGGCCACAGTTTGTAAGTGAAAATCAATGTCTTTTAAATAAGAGTGTACATCGTGACCTCCTGCTGGATTGGGAGTGAAGGTCGGGATGTTTCTAGCAAGCTTGTCCAGTTCTTTAGGGGCCGTGTGGTGACCGATGTCCCGACCCTTCGGGCTGGGGCTCTGTCCCACCTCAGCTAGTGGGAGCTCGTGGCGGCTGGCTAGTGTGGTGTCGCGCCGTGGGCTTCCCTCCCCCCGTCAGTTTTGGGGGGTTGGCTGAGAAATGCAGGCTCACTGGTGAGGGGAAACGGAGTGATGGGTGTTTCCCCCTCCAGGTCGCCCTGCAGTCTGTATGAATGTTTAAGTTCTCTGTGGACAATGTCAAGTTCATATTTCAGATCGTGTCTCTGTTGGATGAGCTTGTTAATTTCAGCTCGGGCTGCTTGCAAATGTTTTTCACAGGCCTTGGCTTTGGCCTCTCTATCCTTTAATTCAATCTCTGCTCTTTTCAACAGAGCGTCGCCACGTAGCAGTTTGTCCTGGAGTTCCTCCGTGGTCCGTTTCTCCGACTGCAACCTCTTGTCTGTGTCCGTGCGCAGATCCTCCAAGGCCTTTTGCAGTCTTTCCACTTCCTCTTGTAATTCTGGGCACGTTTCGTCCTTGGCTCCAGCCTCCAGAAGTAGCTGACCCAGACGTTTCTGCGCGTGGTCCTTCTTTTTGCGGGCCTCCTTTAGTTGAGTCTTTAGTCCTGCAATTTCCTTTTCCAGATTGGCGTTGTCCTCCTCCGCAAAGCGTGCCTGTGCCACTAAGTTGTGAGCTAGGCTTCCGATTATCCGGCTCCATTCCTTTGAGCTGTAGGCCTGCGTGGGGTCGTTGGACATTAGCTGGTCTACTTTGGCGTCCAGTTCCTGTCGGGTCAGGGGTTTTGGGTCGCCAGCGTCCTTGGGCAGGCAGCCGGTTGTCATGGCTCCTAACCAAGCATCCAGATTGCTCCAATGGGCCGCAGGACTGGAAGCGCGTGACATTTTTGCTCACTGTAGGGCGAGAGAAACACAACACACACAAAAAGGGCAAATGCAAGCTTTTGTTTTGTTTTTGAGGCTAACGAGCCATAGTACGGCCGTGCCGTCTATAGAAATTTTGGCTAACTGCCATGCGGGTCAGCGTGGGACCCAAAATAGAGGCTGCTCGGTTGTCACTCTTATTGTTTAACCCTCTGGGGTCGACAAACGCGCCGGCGCGTTTTGCTCGATTTTTTTCACATAGCAGGAAAATAGACTTAAAATACTCTGTCATTTTTGGTCATACACACTTAAGAAATATAAAAAAATAAACTGTTGAATGTCTATTTTTTCAACGATCTCATTATCATTCTCTCAGCTCATTATTCTGCAAATGTGACACGCCCACGGACAGCGCGCGCTATTCAGACGCAAATGATCTGAAGCGACACATGCAAACGTGTCAACGCCCCTCATAAACGCGATAACACAACAAATGTAATCATCAGATTAATTTACCTTTTCGTCTTGCGAGGCTGTGACTGTGAGCAGTAATCCTGGGACATTTACCTCAGAACATGTGCTGGTGTATTTTCATTTTGAGGAGCGACCGATCTAGCCGAGAATTGTGAGTAGCCTAAGTTTTTTATTCTTGTGCTTTGTTCTAATGTCTGTAAATGCAAAAAGACTGTTTAAATTTGAATCACGTTTCTGTGTGTGAATGAATTAACGGCACAGAGGGGCGCTGTTTATGTTTAGCCTACTATGTTACAGATGAAATATGAAAGACAACATTTTGTAGTTTTGGATAGATTATAAAGTTTTTATTCTAAAATATCAAATAAGCTTTTGTCATCCAGTTTCTGCTCATATTTTAAATATATAGTAGGCTATGTTCTGTCAAAAATAAACTCATCAACTAAGATGTTATTATAGTGTTTGTTCCAATTTAAGCTATATAAAAACTAATGAATCCTTAACTTTAAAATATGTATGATAATACTGTAGGATAATACTGAGGAATACTGTAGTAAGTTTTTTTCATTCTCAAGTGAATCGCGTTTCTGTGTGTGAATGAATGAACGGCAGAGATGCGCTGTTTACTACAACTCGCAAAAAGACAGTTTAAATTTGAATCGCCTTTCTGTGTGTGAATGAATGATCCGCTTTTAGCAAACTATATTGCTATACTGAGATGAGTAAAAATCGACTGAAATATGTTGGAATAAAATGTATTTGTATAAGCAACGTATTAAACTGCAAATTAACATTTATATTTCTTATATAAACGAAAGACCTATGTTACAGACATATGAAAGACAACATTTCGTTGTCTAGTTTTGGATAGATTATAAATTTTTTCCTCTAAAATATTTGCCACCTCAAATAAGCTTTTGTTTGCCAATTTTTGCTCATATGTTAAATAGCCTATAGTATGTTTAGTCAAAAATCAAGTAATCAAATAATGTTATTATGTGTTTGTTCCAATGTAGCCTAGGCTATATTCAAAGTAATGAATCCTTAACTTTGAAATATGTATGATAAAATGTATACTTTATTTTTTACAAAGAAAGATTGCACTTGAATTGTTGTTGTAATTGTAATATTTTTAATAAAAAAAAATATTTACAAGGTAGATGTAAACAAACTATTAAAAGGTAAATATAAGCCTTTTCTTTAAATAATTTTTATTGAGTTTTATTAGTGACAAATTTGGGGAGAGGATACATATTCCAAAACTGAAAATACATGTGAGAATTAACTGCACAATTACTAGACATGGAAAAATATTTAAAAAAATGAGATGCTTCCAACTGTGAACCAATTTGGTAGAATATATATATATATATTAATATTAATTATTATTAATATAGGTCGGTAAAATCATATAAATTATCAGAGTAAATTTTGATATGATTCAAGTTTAGTTATCACACAACCTATCCGTCCAGCGGACGTGGAGGAGAAGACTTTCTTTATCACAATTTACTAGCCGGTACACAACGAAAACACACTTTCCTGTGGCCACAAGGAAGGATATTTTCGTGTCAGACACTTTGGATAGTTCAATAGTTAAAGAGCTTTGGTAACTTTAGATCGACATTTTCAGGGACTTCAAGTTATGGAACAATGAGACAGATTAAATTCAAAGGATTATGGAATTTAATAACACACAACTAAGGATTACATAAACTACTTAAATCACACGTGAGTAAATATGCATAGCAAAACAAACAATTAACAAAAAGGATTGCAATACGAAATATGGGAGAGAGAAAGAGAGAGAGAAGAGAGATAGAAGGTGAGCGAGGTAGTGTGTGAGAGAGAGAGAGAGAGAGAGAGAGAGAGAGAGAGAGAAGGAGAGAGAGAGGAGAGAGAGAGGAGAGAGAGAGATGGTAATCTTCTCAGGACAGGACAGTTCAAACAGTTTCTTTCAAAGAGACCCAAAGGCGTTTAGGAATTTCTAGACAACCTTAAAAACAGAATTTCTCTCAGATTGTACTTGCTTTGTAAATGGTCCCTTTTGTGCAGCTGGTCTGAAACGGAGCGGAAAGATGAGGTCCGGAGCGTCTTTCCGGCAGAGGTAGGTTTGACGATCTCTCGGCTTGTACGAAATATGATTGAGCTTAAATTTGTTTCGTTCGTGGATACATGGAATGAAGGACACTATCAACTGAGGTAGATTAACGGAAAGAAAAACTTAGATTAAACAAAGTTAGAAAATAAACGGTAAAGAATGGTGAATCTCCCTCTGGCTTAGAACTGCAATGCACCGGAGTGACGCGCTGTGTTTTGAAGGGAAAAGTGGCACGCCTTCCGCGTGTGCCTGATCCAATGGTTTGGGAGGAGGCGTGCCGCTACTTCGTTTGTGCGGGAATGTACCCGCCCTCCGGGCGATGTACAGAGAGAGGCAGAATTAAGTCATAAGACATTTATAGACCAATATTAATAAAAGAATGCATCATGTTACACTTTGGGTTACAGATCCTGTACCGTTGGGTTTCTCTGATCATAACCATACCACACACACGGTATTGCTGTGTCAGCACGTAAAAGATACATGGTTCTTTGCGTTTGAACGCATATTACATATCATAAAGCTGATGGTTGTAGCAATGAAAATCACATGGGAATAGTGCAACATAACAACCCAGATAGCAAAAAATATCCGCACGGCTTCTTTTTGCCGCCGGCCCTAAGCTGTCGGCTATAGGTGCGTCTCGCTGGCGGGGATGAAACGTTTGCCGCCGAATTCGTCACTCCCATTTTTTGCGAGATGCCGCCGGCGAATAGCTGGCGGGCCAACTGCTTAATTTTCTCTGGCGGTTGCCTCCGTCTAATGGACCGCGGCCGGCTGGCGGCAAGCCGCTTTGAAATACAAGGATTTCTACTCTCAAAATCGACCAGCCATGGCTATTTTTATTTATTTATTTTTTTGCTCCAAAGCCATTAGGGTTTAGGCTATAACAGATTCTTGACTCTTGATTCCATGATAAGGTTTAGGAAATGACATTTAAATTACTTTGAAACTCTCAAGATTATACAGTAAAATATATTTAATTATTTTATGCAGGTACAAATTATTTACATTTCTTTGATTGATGCACATTTGAGACATGCACCAATAAACCAAAAATAATTTGGCAATAAAACTTACTTGGCAATAAATATCTTTCTGATTAGGTTTTAAAATAGATATTTAATTAATGGTATGAACAATTTTGCAGATTATTTTTTTAAAGGCAATTAAAAAAAATGTAAACACATAACATATAAATGTTAAAAATGTATTACTGAAACACATTACAAAGACTGTGAACTGTGAAGTACTGAATTGTGGAGTTAGACCGTACAGTTTTGCACCATTGCTGTGTTCAGGATTTTTTGGCCGGGCTAAAACTGTGGCTCGATGACGCACTGGAGCCACTGAGGCTGGCCCCTCTCCTAACAATATGACTAGAGCACATTGCGCATCAGTTTGCCGCAGTTAGATTAGAACACTTAAATAGCACGGTGTTACAAACTCCTGTACGGTAGGTGGCGGAATGCACCTAAAAGTTGATTACAACTTACAATCCGCCATTAATCAAGAGAAGAAGAAGATTGCCGAAGTTACTACAGCCTACAGTTTGCTAGCTAGCAAAGTTATCGACTACCATCGTTTAAGTAAGTATATGTTTCCTTTTTGTGTAACGCAATATTATGTTTACATTGTTTTTAGTTTATCTTTTTAAAATATCTAAGTTAGTAATCTTTGTTCTTGCAGTATGCTGCTAGTCCAGTAGCTAACGTAAGCAAGTGTTAGCTAACACATGCTGTTTTGCCTTTGTTACAGTACACACTGAGGTTAAGCAATGTTGCTAGTAACGTTACATGTAGAAATGTAATTCGCTACTTACAGTAGTTAGCCAAAGCTTTACATCTAGAAAGACTACGTATAACTTGTGTTTTTTTCTAACAAAACATAACATAATAATGTATATAAGTTGTGTAAATTATTTTGTTTGTCCGAACAAGTATGCTGCTAGTTCAGTTCACAATGTAGCAACAGTGGTTAATATTGGTTCTCTTTGATCACTGCAGCAAGCTTTATGGAAAAGAACATGTGACATACAACATGCATGGATTGGTTTGGTGCACCTCAGACAAGATGCCAAAAAGTATGGTGTCCTTGATAACATCTCATGCTTCCTATTTGAAAACTTCCTTGGGTGCCTGAATAAACAATAGGAGAAAGTCATCGCTCAGTTATTGGCCCTTGGACTCCCCTGGCACCTCGTGTACAGCATGAAGTTTTCTGCTATGAAGGTATATTCTAGGCCTATGTCTTAGTGTCCAGTGTTTTAACAGTATTGAAAATAGTGCCTTTAGTTGTATTTTTTTTTTTTTTTTTTTTTGTAGATTTCCAGAGACTCCAGAATGGAAAAACAAGCCCTGAGGGAAAGCAATGCACCAGCAGGTGAGAACATGCACACTTTCTTAAATTTAACTTTTTTTGTGTGTGATGTAGGTCCAAAATTACCATATACCTTTCATTTTGTAGCTTCAGATGACAGCGGCTCACTTCGAGAGCAGGTTAAGCAAGTTGGGACAATGTTGAAGACGTTTGCTCGCACTGGGCAATCAGGTACAACTTGCAAACAACGCAGGCGTTGGTTGTTGGTTTAATTCCCACTGGGGTCACCTGTACATGTAGTAGACATAGATATAACTGTCATAGTTTAGTAGTTGAGGGACCAGGACTGACTACTTTATTCTTTTATTCTGGGAACCCCTGTAGGTGCAGATCAGACCCCAATGCTGCAACGTCTTGGAGAATTTGGTGATGTTGTGCGTAGCATGGACAACAAAATGGACACTATGCTGCAACATTTTCAGTGCCAATGTGTCTGTTGGAGTGTTATCCCTGCCAGGGGATCTGTTACTCCCCCTAGACACCCAGGAAGATTTGGCGTTACTTGACAACAGTATGAGGCAGGATAAAGAGCTCCAGGAACGATTTGTAAGTGTGCTGATTTCGTTTATAACGCCATAGTAAAAAAAAAAAAAAAGTCGTTTTTTTTCTTCTAAAAAGTAAAATTAAGATTGTACACTGCATATTCTACAGTCTGAATCCACAGCCTGTTACATTTTCAATTTATGAGAAGCTTCAGAGAAATGTAATTTGTTACACTTTTGTTTTTGTATTTTCAGCTTCGGTTTTTGGAAATCGCATGTGGGAGGGACCTAAAGACAACCGTGTGGCGAATGCTTCAGAGTATCTTCTCTAATCACCTTTCCATCAATACAACCTGGGCTGGTGTAGGGGATAAAGCATGTTTTAGAGACCTTTTCCTGAAGACCATTGTTCAAAGTAAGTTGGATATTTTTTTTATATTTAAGTAGATGTGTATGACCTTATGCCATTCAAATGGAATGACAGATCTTTATTTTCTACAGGAGCCATCCGGAAGAACCCGGCGACCCAGGATGCCACTGATGAAGCGATCCAGGTTAACGTTACGTGTTACCTGAGCCATCCGGAAGAACCCGGCGACCCAGGATGCCACTGATGAGGCGATCCAGGTTAACGTTACGCGTTACCTGAAAGGAGCATCTGACCGTGAAAGTGGAAAAAGGCGCCGCACAGCTGAGAGGGACCCACAGCCGACCCCTTAAACCTAGGCTGACACCCCAGCATCACTGACAACTGGAACCCTTTTTTTATCCTGCAGTCAGTAACATCAAGACCTCTAAAAAAGCCTTGTTACAGTGCTTAACTATTCTATTTTTAAATATAGCTTGTAAATCCTAGATTATACATCTAATACTTGATATCTGCATATTATTTGGTATCAAATATTCTACTTGCCGTGACTTCAGTATTGGCTTATTTCATTCCGTCAGTGCTTAACGATTCTGTTATAGTTTGTAAAACCTATTTCGTGCCTGATATTTTATATTGCACATTAGCTAGTACCAAAAATTCTACTTTCATTCCATCAGTGTGCTTAACTGTTATTCTATTAAAAATAGCTTGGAATACTATTTCATACCTCTGATACTTGATATTGCACATTACCTGGTACCAAATATTCTACTTCATTCCGTCACAGTGCTTAACTGTTATTCTATTGTTAAATATAGCTTGTAAATACTTGTGCCACAGGTCAGCATTGCAGTTATAATGGTATATTCTACTCCAGAGCTTTACTCTAATTTATTACCACTTATCCTATTGTTAGAAATCACTTGTAAATATGATGTTATACCTCAAATTATTTGGTATCCTTCACTTTCTTTGGTACCAAATATCCTCATTACTTGTGTTTACTGGTAATTCTTTTCATCCCAGAGCTGACCTCTTTATATTATTAGCAAGTATTGTAAGTGTTAAAATTGTGTTTTTTTTTTTACAAGTGTTTTTTTTTTTTTTTTACCAAAATTTAATTGGAAACCTGCATGTTAGTGTGTGTGTGTATGTATATATGTATTTGTATTTTTCTGTTATATTTCAGTGATCTGACATCTTGTTTTAATGACGGTTACTGTACTTTGAAATGTGGAATTAAAATGCCAAATGGAAATTTGTCTGGTTTGATCAATCATTATTCTTGATAAACTGCATGCTATAAATATTAAATATATATATATAAGTGCAATAAGCGGCGGGACAGCTCGCTCGAAAATAGCGTTTACCTCCGACGGGCCGCGGAAGGCCCGCCTTCAGTATAACGGCGGCGGAACGGCGGCTGGCCTGCGGAACGAAGGCGGTAGGAAGGCGGCTGCCGCTTTTAAAAAGCGGCTGCCGCCGGCGGTGCGCCGTCAAACGTGTTTGCGATTACGCCATTCTGACGCTTCTACTGCCTCCGAAGCGCCGCCGGCGGTCTGTCGACTCATTGCTATCTGGGAAGAAACATTTATACAAATATCGAAACATTTAACAAGGTATTTTGTCTCACACGTGGTCAAAATGAGTGTTTCTGTGTGTGTGTGTGTGAAGAGTTCATCACTGTTTTACGAGTGGTGGGCTTTTGCTCCCCTTTCTGGGGGGGGGGGGATCATGTGGGGAATCATGTGTGGAATCATGTGTGTGTGTGTGCGTATTCTTTGAAATTGATGAGTTTGCACCCAAGACCATCTGTTAACAGTGTTCGCCTTTGTTTTTGATGTGTCATTTAACATGAGAATCCCAGGCGTTTTCTGCCGCGTGATCTTCGCGTGGTCTCCCCGAGCCAGACATAGCGGCGCCTTCATTGTCACATATCAGTAATACGGAACACTGCTTTGTGTATTCATTAGTAATTTAATCAAATGGCAGCCACCCATTTCCTGGTGTCCCAATCAGAGAACAGCGGAGCTATGTTTGTAGATTAGATTGTCAGTAATTGAATCAAATAGCCGTCCTGACCATCTGCTGGTGTTACAATATATATTTTCTTAAATAATTGATTATAAAAAAATATATATTTTTTTGTTATTTATAGGCTTGAGGGATGACACGAGAGTTAAATTCAACAAGAAAAAGAGGAAAACAAAGCAGTAAGCACTTTTGCATGTGGATGAAAATGTTTGGATAAAATAAAGAAATTAACAACAAATTCAAGAGATGACAGTTTTGGAATTTCGTAATAATAAATAATATCGTTAAGGATAAAATGGTGGGTCACATTAGTAGGGTTAAATATAAGAACTTCAACCCTGAATGTATTTACAAAATAAATGGGCAGCAGTTTCTTCAAAATGAGCAAGTTTAATCAATATCAAGATGTTTACAGATAGATGAATTAAATGTGTCGTTCAAATCTTTTAAGTTGTTGCGTGTGTGATAACGCGTCGTAGGTCTCATGATAACGTCAACATGGCAGATGTTCGGTTCGCATTCATACTCAACGAGATCAGGCTATAAAGTACCTACTCTTTTAGCGCTTGTTAAGTAAGTACTCATTGAAATTAAGTACCTACTCATTGAGTATGCGGTTTCGAACGCAGCCATGGCCTGTCAGGGGGTCCTTGCAGGAGAGGTTGAGAACCACTGAGCAAGAAGGTGCATCTTTATGCATTGGAAGTGCATTATTGAAGACACCTGATGTTAACAAGCAGAATCACTGAAGGAGAAAATCACAAATTCTAAGTCACCATTATGGAGATCAGTGTGTGCTTTAGTTGGGCTCTTGGCCCTTACATTTTTAACTTTAGTTTGGCTGCTGTAACTGAGTTATAATCTACCAGATGAACAAAGAGAAAATGTGATCTGGTGGTGTTGGTAATGTTGTAACAATTGTTTGACCTTAATATCAACACACACACACACACACACACACACACACACACACACACACACACACACACACACACACACACACACACACACACACACACACACACACACACACACACACACCAGTTGAGTAAAATGTGATATATAATATATTTTAAATTAAATGATTATAAATAAAATATATATATATAAAAATAAACATCTTATTAAACCAATTATTATAATTTTAGCTAAATGAATATATAAAAAGCACCTTAAATTTTTCTGCGAGCATGAAAAGATCTCATTACACAGCAATGACCACACCATGAATTATGATTCACAAAAATGCAGTAAGTAGAGATATAAAACCTCTTGAGTGTTTCTTAGAAAGACAGAGGTGTTCGTTTTAACCAAAATGGCGTGACAGTCACAGCGGTGGGCGTAGGGTAGAGAAAGGCATGGGGATTTCCATAGACATTATGAATTTTAACTGTATATTATATCCCGGCCACACACCTAAACAAGACCCTCATATTCTGCATTTCTACATTTTCAAAAAATATCAATGAATAAATAAATAAATATAATTTATAAGCCGTTTTGCTCTGGAGAAAAATGTGTGGTATTACTAATCTTTTGACCATATTTTGTCCACACAATGTTGTGGAATACCTGAACCACACACACATTGGGTCAATAAAAGGAATTTATATCTATTTTAAATTAAATGATACTAAATAAAATATATAAACTCAAAGAATAATAACAAATATGTTACAAAAATGTATTTAAACAATTTAAACAGTTTTAGTTATACAAATAAGTTGGTTAAAATAAATCAATATATCAATAAATATAAAAAACAACTTATATTTTCAGAGAGCTGTAGATGTAGTTCTTTATGCAATGATAAAAAACAATCCAAAAAGCAAATAGTTTGAATTGTCATAAACAAACTAGACACAGCGATGCACAATGTCACAGCATATGTAAAGTTACTCTGCTTTTCAGAGTTTTATTCATACTAAATTTATTTAAAAGCATGATCTTAAAAGTTTAAATTAGTTCTCTTCAAGTTGTTTAAGTCAAATATTTAAAGTTTTATTAAAATCGTATCTTCTGTTTATCTTTCTAGAAGACTATATTGTATGGTAAAAATGATTTTGCTCAAATTTAACCTAAATAATTATTTTTTATTAAACAGCGTCTGTTAAAGTAGAAAGATTCAGGCAGTATTTTTGTCCATTCGACATGAAATATCCAAGGACATTTAAGAAATCCAAGGACTCAACATTGCTCATATTCAAAAAATATAGTAATTTCAGCTTAATAAGAGTCCGCATTTTGTCACAATTTTGAGGAAAATCGAAATCCTTTATTTGAACTGGTTCCCCTTTTGACAATGCTGCATCTCACTCACACACACACACACACACACGTTATGGCCAGTTGCTGTGGATTGTAAAAACAAAACCCCTGACATATCTGTCCTTCTCAGAATTTCAAGTGGGTTAAATTGTGCTAAAATGGAGCCACTTCAAATACATTTGGTGCATTTAAGTGTATTTCTTTACAGTTCATTTAAAATATACTTTCATATTTCTTATTCTACAGTTAGAATATATTTGAAACTTCATTTTAATGTATGTTTTAATGAAATGTTCTTGAAATGTTTTTCAAGAACATTTCAATAGCATTTCAGCTCATCAAAATGTATTAGGATTACACTAATAGTTTATTATAAAGCTGTTTTATTCAGTATTCAAAATGGTATTAAAAGTGTAAAAATAATTCAATATAAATGTTAAGACATAAACACACTTTAAAATCAGGAAAACTTTAAAATACTATCTTGTGTACATTACAAAATAAATACATGAGTACATTAAAAAAGTACAGCAGCATATAAATCTCTTGAACAATATTCATTATAATAAAGATTAGTGAAATGCTATGGCAGAGCTATATTTATAAAAAAAAAAATTGTAGAACATTTCAGTTATACCTGTATTATTTAAAAGTACACTGAATCTTGCATCACTAAATAAATAAGCATCACAATGCAATTTTCTGGAAAAGAAAAAGTAAAGTTATGGAAAAACAGTGCGCAGAAGTGAATAACATTTCAAACTCAGGTCTACAAATGTATATGTATTATAATTAGTGGTTTATTTAAACCGAGGGTATTTCCCATGAGCATGCCTATTGTGGTCATGCTAACATGCACTCTCTTCATCACTGTTGCAAAGAGGGAAATTAGAAGTATGCCAGGACAACTAACTTATATCAATATCAGCACTATAGCAATATAATTAGTTAGTAATGTCTCAAAAGAGAATTTTGGATTTTTTTCAATCCAACCCCAACAACCCGAGGCCGAGGACAAGCGAGAATTCTCCAACTGACTCCTCATCCAGAGATAACGTTAGTTAAGTCTGTGATGCAAGTACATTATAGGCTGTGTTTCGGTTCATTTATGAGACGAGAGTCCAGTTCACGCGCCGGCGCCTCCGTGTCATAATTATCTATTTTCTACTATATTTACTTATTATTTATTAAATCCAGGCGATTGGTTGATGAAACATTAATTAAAATTGAGATACAATTAATAAAAAACGAAATTTACTTTAAAGAAAGGCTTTGTTTCTGTGAAAGTTTTAAAGTCGCGGTCATCATGTCCGTAACGGAGAACTGTCACGTCCGTAACATTGTTTTTTTCCTCATAAATGCGAACACGAAAAATAAAATAAATAAAGAATATTTGTTATTGATCACATGTGTATTTCCCTCATATTAAATATAAAACGTGTATAAATGTGTAGACTGATATTTTTCTAATGTCTGGACTCCTTTATTAAGGGGGTATGGATATATAAACAGATGTTTCAGTATTAAATGCATAATATCTTACGCTATGGGGAAAACCTCTTTTCCACGAGATATTGAAGCCAAAAATTATCCTTAATTTTGAATTAATGTAAAACGCTATGCGGCAGCATGCAGACATAGGCAAGGCGGCTTGCGCGCCTATTGGCTGCCCTGCGGCAACAGCAGCAGCCTATCGAGAGAGGCGCTGCGTGACACCACATCCAATGGGGGCAATTCGCGCCCATTTCGTCACGTCCCGCCAGAAAGGGCGTGGTCTCGCCCTATAAATATAGCTCGATTAGGCTGGTACAACTGATTTTCATCTCTTCAGCGAAGTGCACGCCGCTGGATCCAGAGTGAGAAGCCGCGCCGTCGACATAAGCCTTCTGCGGGATGAGCCTTGAACCTGAAGCCGCTGGCCTTCACCTCGCCGCCTTCAGTCGCCGTACCTGCTACGCTTTCCGGCGTCAATATCCTTTTACTCTTCTGAGAGTGTCTGTTCGCCGTCGCGACTCACTCTCTCTCTGTTTATCTAAAAGAGCAACGTCTTTTTAAAGATGCTTCGTTCCTGTGGCTCGTGCCGAGCCGCACTCAGCGACGGGGACCGCCATTTCATCTGCGTTTCCCGCCTGGGTAAGGATCATGCAGCTCTCGCGCTCGCTGAGCGAGCTATTGCCATGGTGACTCTGAGGACTCGCCTGGCATTTTTTCTCCGAGTCTGCACTCCCGCCCGCTGTAGTGCCGCGCCGTAAAGCGCCGTACTCAGCGGGTCCCCGAGCCTTCTCCAGCCCGTGAAAGCTCGCCGGTTCACCCGCCAGCTTCACCAGCTTCAGTTGAGTCGCTCACTGACGGACAACGGCCGCCTCGCGCCGCATCCGCCGTTATGCCGCGGCCAGAGCCCAGATTTCATTCTACCTCTAGCTATTCACGCAGATGCGTGGGTGAAGCTTCCCGGGGTATCAGAATGGGTGCTGAAGATTATAAAAAGAGGCAATTCGCTACAGTTCGCCTTTGCGTGGCGCGAGCCGAAACGACGGTTAAAACGAAGTATCTCATCTACTTCGAGCCGAGATAGCAAAACTACTGAGCAAAGGGGCTATAGAACCTTTATCTCAGGCTCAGAGCAAAGGGGGTCTTTACAGCAGGTATTTTCTGGTACCGAAAAAAGACGGGGGTCTCAGACCCATTCTAGATCTGCGACAGCTGAACAAAGCGCTCACGAAGCGCCAGTTCAGTATGATTACAACCAGGAAAATCCTCGCGCAAGTTCACCAGGAGGACTGGTTTATGTCAATAGATCTGAAAGACGCCTATTTCCAATTACAAATAGCGTCACGTCACAGGCGATTCTTGAGATTCGCCTTCGAGGGCCAGGCATACCAATACAAAGTCCTGCGTTCGGCCTGTCCCTGGCACCCCGTACATTTACGAAGTGCATGGACGCGGCTCTCGCACCCCATGCAAATTTTTTAACTACTTGGACGATTGGCTGATTCTAGCTCGATCACAATCAGAGCTCATAGAACACAGGACCACATTACTCGAGCATCTCGAGAATCTGGGTCTCACAGTCAATTGGGCGAAAAGCTCGCTGTCTCCCAGCCAGAAAATTTCTTTTCTGGGAACAGTGCTGGACTCGCTATCCATGACAGCGCGTCTGTCGCCAGAGCGCGAGCTGGACATTCAGCGCGCCGTGAAATCCTTCCGCCGTGGCTCGATAGTCCAGCTCAAAAGGTTTCAGAAAATGCTGGGCCTCATGGCCTCAGCAGCTTCAGTACCCCAGCTGGGTCTGCTTCGCATGTGCCCACTGCAGCTGTGGCTGAAAGCGCGAGTTCCGCCCAGGGCATGGACCGCTGGCCGGTTTCGCCTCCGGGTCGATCTAAAATGCGTTTCAGCTCTGGAACCTTGGAAAGTAACCAACTGGTATCAGTCAGGTGTGAGTCTGGGGGCTCCCTCGAGTGTGAAGGTGGTGTCTACGGACGCCTCCACCTCGGGATGGGGAACGCTGCTCGAGGGCAGACCGTTCTTTGGCCAGTGGTCAGAACGGGAAAAGCTCCTACATATAAACTGTCTGGAAATGATGGCAGTCGACAACGCGCTACGGCGCTTCTGTCCCCAGATAAAAAGTCACCACATCTTGGTCCGTTCGGACAACATGTCAGTGGTGGCATAACATAAATCGCCAGGGCGGCATCAAGTCCCGAAACCTTTACAGGCTAACGGAGCGCCTCCTGGTCTGGGCTTAGCACAACCTGCTTTCACTGAGAGCGGCACATGTGCCTGGTCACCTGAATCTGGGACCAGATAGACTGTCCAGAAGCAATGTCCCAGCAGGGGAATGGTCGTTGCACCCGCAGACGATTCAACTGCTGTGGGAGACATTCGGCAGAGCGCAACCTGTTCGCATCCCACGAGAACGCTCACTGTCCGAAATATTTCTCCAAGAGCAAGGACGCGCTGGCCCACGTCTGGCCCCGCTGTCCCCTATATGCTTTTCCCCCCGTCTCGCTCCTGCCTCAAGTGCTGGAACGAATCAGGGAAAAAGGATGCCCAGTGCTGCTTGTGGCTCCGCTCTGAACAAACCAGACTTGGTTCCCAGTCCTGATGCGGCTGACCAGCACTGCCCCGTGGCCAATACTGTTGAGGAAAGACCTCCTCTCTCAGGCCAAGGGCTCGATTTGGCATCCTCGCCCGCAACTATGGTCCCTACATGCATGGGCCATCAACGGGTACCCGCTAACCTCCCGGAGGGAGTGTTAAACACGATCACGCAGGCGAGGGCCCCGTCTACTAGACGGCTCTATTCCTCGAAAATGGTCTGTGTTTTCTGCCTGGTGTCAAGCTCAGGGCTTTTCACCCGTGGACTGCGGGGTCACGGAAGTACTCTCCTTCCTTCAAGAGCTGCTGGATAAGGGCAGAACCCCATCCACGCTCAAAGTGTACGTGGCGGCCATAGCAGCGTTTACAAAACCTGTGTCTGGCCAGTCAGTGGGGAAAAACGACCTGGTTGTGCGATTCCTCAAGGGAGCTCGGAGGCTGAACCCTCCCAGACCTCCTTCAGTCCCGGTGTGGGACCTTTCTACGGTTTTGGAAGCCATGAAAGGTGCCCTGTTCGAGCCAATCCATTTGTCAGACATGAAGCATCTGTCTTTCAAAACGGTGTTTCTTTTGGCTCTCGCTTCAGTGAAGCGCATAGGGGACTTACAAGCGCTTTCAGTAAGCACGTCATGTATGGAGTTTAGGCCTAATGACTCAAGGGTCATACTCAAACCAAGGCACGGGTACGTGCCCAAATCCCTCAACACACCGTTCAGGGCCCAGGTTATTTCCCTGCGCGCCCTCCCGGTTCATGCTGAGGAGGAGGATGCGAGTCTCCTTTGCCCTGTCAGGGCGCTGAGAGCTTATGTGTCCCGCTCGTCTGTCTTCAGACAGACCGAGCAGCTCTTCGTTTTGTTTGGCGGACGCTCCAAGAGACTGTCCGCATCAAAACAGAGCTTATCCAGATGGATAGGCGACGCCATAGCACTGGCTTACACTTCTAAGGGCCTGCAGTGTCCTTTGGGTGTCAGAGCGCATTCCACGAGAGGCATGGCCTCATCGTGGGCGTGGTATAGTGAGGTTACCTTGCAAGATATCTGTACGGCCGCGGGCTGGGCCTCGCCGTCTATATTTATAAGGTTTTATAACTTAGAGGTTCCCGCCTTACAAGCCAAGCTTCTGTCGGTATAGAATTCAGTGCTATCTGCCCCGCTGTGCTGGCCCAGATGCTGAGTTTTGCTTGTGCATCGCTCACTGAGCGATAGAACAGCCCCATGGGTGTTGAATAACCCTTTCTATTACCCAGTTCAGGCTGAACACGTTCACCCTGTCTGCGTGAAACACTGTTACATAACTAGCTCCTGTGGGATGCTATTTCATGGGGAATGATGCTTGCAGCCTCTCTTCTCCGACTGTCTGTGAGTCCATGGTGATTATGCACTATATGAGCCCCGGGCTACTGCCCTTGGGACTTTGGTGTCGGATCCCAGTACGCATAGCGTTTTGCATTGTGTTCCCCATAGCGTAAGATATTACGCAGTACGAGAGATACTCTCGTAAGAGAACGTACTCGGTTACTAACGTAACCTCGGTTCTCTCTAGAGAGGGAACGAGTACTGCGTATCTTGCTGTGCATACACAGCTCTGGTTCGCTTCGGCGATGAAAACCAGTTGTACCAGCCTAATCGAGCTATGTTTATAGGGCGAGACCACGCCCTTTCTGGCGGGACGTGACGAAATGGATGTTTGTCACGCATTGGATGTGGTGTCACGCAGCGCCTCTCTCGATAGGCTGCTGCTGTTGCCGCAGGGCAGCCAAAGGTGCGCAAGCCGCCTTGCCTATGTCTGCATGCTGCCGCACAGCGTTTTACATTAATTCAAAATTAAGGATAATTTTTGGCTTCAATATCTCGTGGAAAAGAGGTTTTCCCCATAGCGTAAGATATTACGCAGTACTCGTTCCCTCTCTAGAGAGAACCGAGGTTACATTAGTAACCGAGTACGTTTTTTGGTGTAGGTCTGTCTGTGTATTTTACTATGTTAACTTCAAATATAGTCATTTAAAAATGTGGTAGCCCTATGTCTAACACATCACACTCCACTGTTATGGTGGCAATTTCAGTAGATTTACTCACTAACACTGTTGTGGAAACACAATAAGAATGGAAACTTAAATATGGTAGTATCGTACAGCGCACATTATTTCAGCTGCAGTTCTGGCGCCTCAGTCCCAATACTGTAAAACTCGACGTACATTCACATCACATGTTACAGCGGTAGAGTTACACTCACAGGACACTGCACTTATTCGCAATCACAAAAGTTCATTATTTGCTCGTGCTTTAAAGATTTGCTGGGTAAACATTTCATTGGCATTTTGTTCTAATGCACTTTTTTCTGAGCGGGTACTGATGCGCGCCCGCACACTGTCAAACAGCGCCAAACTGGATTTTTGATGGGTCAGACCCATCTGATAGCGATGGGGGCCGAGACCGAGAGAGCTAAATAAAGCTACATGGAAAAGTAGCTTTATGTAACTACTTTTGTGTAAAAAAAAATAGCTATAAAAGGTATGTCTTGAAGAAGCAGAGTCACTCAGAAGTAAAGATGGGGAGAGGCTCTCAAATCTGTGAAAGAGTGCGTAAAAAGATTGTGGAATACTTTAAAAACAATGTTCCTCAACGTAAAATACCAAAGGCTTTGCAAATCTCATCATCTACAGTGCATAACATCATCAAAAGATTCAGAGAAACTGGAGAAATATCTGTGTGTAAGGGACAAGGCCGGAGACCTTTATTGGATGCCCATGGTCTTCGGGCCCTCAGACGACAATGCATCACTCATCAGCATGATTGTGTCAATGACATTACTAAATGGGCCCAGGAATACTTCCAGAAACCACTGTTGGTAAACACAATCCGCCGCAGAGTCCTGCACGGGTCCATTTTTGGAGACCCGACCCGTCACCCGTGATAATATCAAAATTAAAACCGCACCCGCCCAGACCCGTTAATATTTGGCCCGTTACCCGACCCGTGCCCGCGATAAATCACGCTAAAATCATTCCAATTAAAGTGCTGTATTTTTTATTGGAGCTCTCGCAAACATCACAATAGCCTCAGGAATGGGCTAATAATGAACCAGGCTGGACTACTAAAAGTGTTCCTGCAACTATTCTCTGGCTAGAGCGCAGAACAGTGGAGTTTGTATGGACAGAAGTGCATGCCTGAGCTTGTGTTTTGGGTTAAGCTGCGTTGCTTTGACATTGTGGAAAATAGAATAATAGAAACAAAATGTATTATCCTTTTTACCCGTTATCAATCTAAATTAATCTACTGCGATATATAGGAGACTTTGAGATTTTTTTTATAGGTAGCCTAAGGCTTTTCTATATTTAAATTTAGTTTTCATTTTTTAAATTTCGTTTTTATTTTTTATTTATTTAAATTTATTTTTTATTTTTTATATATTTAAATTTAGTTTTTATTTATTTAAATCTACCCTACTTTGTCAGTGACAAAAATATTATAAGACTACCTTATTAAAAATATTGCTTAAGTTAACAGACCTGTATGTGTGTTTTATATCACTAGTGCAGTGACCGTTCTCGGAGCATATAGCCTAAGCTCTGCTTGCGTGAGGCGCGCCGCTTCCAGCTCGCGCTGTTCTGTAGTTTATTAAAAGTTTATTATTTCTGTGTCTGTGTTTAAACGTGTCGCGTCTCGCCTGTCTATCTATATTATACCAAATATGACACTGCACTCCCTTGTGAAGTCGTTTGGATGAACGGTTCTCGAAATAATCAAAGTGCAAACAGACAGACATATTCCCAAGCTTAAAAAATGGTATTCGGACCAGCCCTAAATAATAATAATAATAATAATTAGTTACATTTATAGCGCTCTTTTTTTTCTACTCTTATCGTCATTCGTTGTTGCGTATGTGTAATGGTAATTTATATAAATAGCCTATTTTTCATCCGCTACTACCCACCCGCAAAGAGTTAATTATCCGCCCGCATCCCCGCCCGTGAATTTTAGGAATGTCACAATCCACCCGTTTTAGCCACTTTTATGCGGGTACCCGACCCGGTGCAGGACTCTGATCCGCCGTGCCATCAGCAGATGCCAACTAAAGCTCTATCATGCAAAAAGGAAGCCATATGTGAACATGGTCCAGAAGCAGCATCGTGTCCTGTGGGCCAAGGCTCATTTAAAATGGACTATTTCAAAGTGGAATAGTGTTCTATGGTCAGATGAGTCCAAATTTGACATTCTTGTTGGAAATCACAGATGCCGTGTCCTCCGGGCTAAAGAGGAGGGAGACCTACCAGCATGTTATCAGCGTTCAGTTCAAAAGCCAGCATCTCTGATGGTATGGGGGTGTATAAGTGCATACGGTATGGGCAGCTTGCATGTTTTGGAAGGCTCTGTGAATGCTGAAAGGTATATAAAGGTTTTAGAGCAACATATGCTTCCTCCACACGACGTCTATTTCAAGGAAGGCCTTGTATACTTCAGCAGGACAATGCAAAACCACATACTGCAGCTATTACAACAGCATGGCTTCTTCGTAGAAGAGTCTGGGTGCTGAAC
Source organism: Gila orcuttii (assembly GCA_026230005.1). Taxonomy (NCBI): domain Eukaryota; kingdom Metazoa; phylum Chordata; class Actinopteri; order Cypriniformes; family Leuciscidae; genus Gila; species Gila orcuttii. Next base: position 4,058,205 of record JAPDVR010000003.1, on the reverse strand, counting down.
TGGCCTGCCTGCAGTCCAGATCTTTCACCTATAGAGAACATTTGGCAAATCATTAAACGAAAAATACGTCAAAGACGACCACAAACTCTTCAGCAGCTGGAAATCTACATAAGGCAAGAATGGGACCAAATTCCAACACCAAAACTCCAGCAACTCATAGCCTCAATGCCCAGACGTCTTCAAACTGTTTTGAAAAGAAAAGGAGATGCTACATCATGGTAAACATGCCCCGTCCCAACTATTTTGAGACCTGTAGCAGGAATCTAATTTGAAATGAGCTCATTTTGTGCATAAAATTGTAAAATGTCTCGGTTTAAACATTTGCTATGTTATCTATGTTCTATTGTGAATAAAATATTGGCTCATGTGATTTATGTGATGTCTTTTAGTTTTAATTTTATTAAAATTTAAAAAACGTCCCAACTTTTCCGGAAATCGGGTTGTATAACCAATAGGACAGCAGTGATGTGTGAACTGAATTTGGCAACAATACAGTGTATTACAGTGAAATTATTGAATATTTTTCATAAAAATTATACATTTACAATTAAATATATATATATATATATATATATATATATATATATATATATATATATATATATATATATATATTCCAAAATAAGTGTTGTAGTAAAACCATGGACAGCAGTGGTGTGTGAACTGAAATTTGCAGCAATGCAGTGTATTTTAGTGAAGTATTGAATATTTTTCAGAAATTATAATCATAAAAATTATGAAAAAAGACTTTTATACCAAAATAAGTGTTGTAGTTTAACCACCAGGACAGCAGTGGTGTGTGAACTGAATGTGATGACACTATAGTGTGTGACAGTGAAGTTATTGACTGTTTTCGTAGTAACGCTTTTCGGGTTTTGCACTTTGCAGACGGTCCCTTCGGATCTGTCTCTCCGCCGTCTGAGCTCTGCGCACACAGATCACTGGATGTTGCGCATCACTGCGAGGGAAAGCTCGTTTGGAGGAACATTAGGTTTGAGCTGCTTGTGTCTACATTACAACGATTCAAACGAGGTGTTATTTGTGAGCCGGAAGTTTGAATCTGTGAATTTGTTGCTAACTTAACTCAACTATCTTGGTTTCTCTTTCTCGCGCGCATCGTTGCCTAACCACCGATCCACGTCGTCGTCCAGGTATGGTGACATTTATGTTATATATTTGATTAGAAAGTAAATTGTGAACATTTTGAAAATTGGAAGAAAATGGGATATTGTCCAAATGTAACTGGTAACGTTAAAGTTAAAATGTTTTACTCTAGCAGGATTTAAGTCTCTTAAATATGCAGTTTTTTCTCAGCACAGCAGTCATGAACTTGTCCCTTGAATCCAGTTATACAAATGGAATTTGCTGTAGGCTATAACATGGAATAACAAATATTTTCATTATTATTATTAGTATTAAGTATTATCATCAAAGGAAGATATGTTATGGAATCGAAAGGCATCAACATGTTGATACTCTTACTGTTATGGATATATAAAATGTCTATAGTGTGCATGTGTGTATAGTGTTCATGTGTGTATAGTGTACATGTGTGTATAGTGTACATGTGTGTGTATAGTGTACATGTGTGTATTATGTGTGGAGGTTATAGTTAAGTCACAGGTAAGGAGCAACCTCAGCAGCAGGAGGGATGTAGGTCAGTAAGCTGGGCTGAGTTGAGTGGGGGACGGATGGGGGTGACTCTGGGACGCTAGAGTCACTGTCGAGCCCTCTTGAGGTCGTGGGCTAGTCGATGAAACACTGAGGCGAGAAGGTGCCCACTTGAAAACCCTACTCGGCTAAATCCAGACGGTTGAAAGAAGCGTAAATGGATGGAAAAGCTGTAAAGCTACGTCTTAGTTGGTGCTTATCTTGGCGAAAGCTGAGTACAAATTAGCATGAAGTTTTGACATCTTCTCTCGTGTAATGGAAATTATGTGTGTATAGTGTACATGTGTGTATAATGTGCACGTGTGTATAGTGTACATGTGTGTATAGTGTACGTGTGTATAGTGTACATGTGTGTATAGTGTTCATGTGTGAATAGTGTTCATGTGTGTATAGTGTACATGTGTGTATAGTGTTCATGTGTGTATAGTGTGCATGTGTGTATAGTGTGCATGTGTGTATAGTGTGCATATGTGTGTACATTAGCCTACAGAAAACGAGCTTCCTGACAAATTGCGCTGCGATTACTCGACGTGCTTTATAGCTTCAGTGTCTGATGTAACATGACGACCTTGAAGTGGAGAGTGAAGTAACTAGTTTGAGCACAAATTCACAGATTAATAGCTTAACGTTACACAAATAACACCTCTTTTCAATCGTAGTAACGTAGATAAGCCCTTTTTGTATACATTTTGTTATAACTTGACTGTGATTCACTGTATTGTTGCCAAATTCAGTTCACACATCACTGCTGTCCTATTGGTTATAATACAACACTTATTTGGGGAAAATACTATTTTTGTATAATTTTTATGATTTGTATAATGAAAAATAGTCAATAACTTCATTGTAATCGACTGTATTGTTGCCAAATTCAGTTCACACATCACTGCTGTCCTAGTGGTTAAACTACAACACTTACAGTATTTTAGGGGGAAAAAAATATTGTTGTATATTTTTTTTTAAATATTTATGATGTAAAATAGTCAATAACTTCACTGTGATTCACTGCACTGTTGCCAAATTCAGTTCACACATTACTGCTGTCCTTTTAGTTATACTACAACACTCAGCCTGTTTCACACATAGTCCGTGTGTATTGTGTATGCAGGCTCTATTGTGCTTTCACATTTGTACGAGTGAATTGGATGCTCAAAGGGTTCGGTTAAGCACTAGTAGAAATGGTTAGAGAAACTGGAGCAAGAGAGAGAGCGTCCCAGCAGAAGGGTTTTATTCAGATTATTTCGGCATGTATGAAGTATTACAGGCACAACAAACATGCTGCAGTCCGCTTAGTGTAAGACAGCAAGTCTGTCTCTCCACCTGTGTATATGGACTGCCCTCTGATACTAGTTCAGACATGCCCTGACTTGTCCATACTACAAAGTCACATACATAAAGAAACCTCCATTTTTCAAACCTGCGTCGCTTGGCTTTCGTACAACATTTATCAAAGTTATTGAATATTTTTCATCATAAAAATCATAAGAAATATACAAAAATACTATTTTTCCAAAATAAGTGTTGTATTATAACCAACAGGACAGCAGTGATGTTCAGTTTAGTTCATCTTTATTCATTTCCAGAAGGCAATTTGGTTGCAGCAAACAAGCATACACATAAAACAGTGTCACATACACGAAAATATGGGGGAAAAAAGTACCCAATAAATACATTTACCTAGAGTTTAAAAACTTTACAGCTGAGGGAACAAATTAATTTTTAAACGATTCGTTTCACTGTAACATCGAATAAGTTCCCAGAACTCAAAAAATTTGAGGCAATCGATTGTTGAAGAAATCGAAGTTGATTAGCCTAACTTAAGTCACAATTTTCCAGAACTTAAAAGGTTGGATTACCTGCTACTTGTTCCTTTTGATAACAGTTAAATTAAAGTGCTCATTTAGCTCAACTCAAATATTTGCAGTTAATATGACTAAATGTAGAAAAATGACAAAAATTTTCTATTAAGGCAACTCAATTATTTTCAGTTATTATAACAAAGTTTTGAGTTTTCACAGAACTTTAAAACATAAGTACACAACCACACAATTTTATGTTAACAAAACTAAATTGTTATTGGTTTGTGTTGTCATTGTTTTAAGTACACATTAGTCAAATATGTTGAGTTTGTTTACTTAAAAACATGTGACTCAAAACTTAAAATTGAGGCAATAGATTGCCTCAATTACATTGAGTTTATCTAACTCCTTATCTCTAAAAGTAAACATGTCTGTAATTAAACAGTATTTTCTTGCCCACTCACTTTTAGCACACTGCAATGTTTAAATGAAATATACAAATAAAATAAAAAAACATTTATAAATTAAAATAAATAGAACAAAAAATAATTTTAAAATATACTGAGCTGCAAAAAGATTACTTTTTTTTTGCAAAGTAATTACATTCATAAATTATGAAAAAAAAGTCAACATTTTCAGATTCTAACCCATTCTAGCCTTCCAAATGTGTTCCTGGTCACTTAAGGCATGAATGTCTGATATTGACCAGACAACTAGTCAGATTAGGAAAATAAATCAAGAGTAATCGAAAATGAAATTCTTTCATTACAGCTATTTAAATATATATATATATATATATATATATATATATATATATATATATATATATATATATAGTGTGCTTTTGGCTTCCTGACTAAAGCCTAAGGCAACAGGGCAGCAATTTGCATACAATTACAAAAATTCTACACATTGTTTAAAAACAATTTCACTTAAAACTCTAAAATGAAATTGATTAACATTAACCCTCTGGGGACCAAGGTGTTTTTGGGGCCCTTGGGATGTTTTGACATGCACTGACATTTGTGCTTTTTTTTAGTTATTTATAAACATGTTAATGGCAAAGGTGTAATTTCACTCTATATAGCACAAACGGGGCTACCATAATATGTGAGCAACATGTATGTACATGTTTGTATTTTAGAGAGAATATTGTATATGCATGGTTATTGAAAAAACAAAAAATTAAAGTTTCTGAAATAAGGCCACAAAACACATACTAAATATGTGTCCACAAGACTTTTGACTAATGGAAGTTGTCGCCTAGAGTTTTTTTTTGTTTGTTTGCCAAGGCAATATGCGAATGGGCGTCAACGGCCCAACCCCCTTGTGAATAATGAGTTGTTGGTTCACACCTGAGAACACAAAGACCCTGCATAGTAATGAGCCTTTCATTCAGGTGTGAGAAAGAATGCAAGGACCCCAAAGAATGCAAGGACTATATATATATATATATATATATATATATATATATATATATATATATATACATATATATATATATACATGTGTATATATATATATATAAATGTCTTAGTAGGCCAATACATTTGATCATACATATTTCAAAGTTAAGGATTCATTATTTTGATATAGCTTGCATTGGAACAAACACTATAACATCTTAGTTGATTAGTTTATTGACAAAACATACTATATATTTAACATATGAGCAGAAACTGCTAACAAAAGCTTATTTGATGTCTATTTTAGAGTAAAATAATAGAGTAAAACTTTATAATCTATCCAAAACTAGTCAACGAAATGTTGTCTTTTATTTCGTCTGTAACAGTGCGCATCTGTGCGTTCATTCATTCATTCACACACACACACACACACGCTATTTTTGCATTTACAGACACTAACGTTATTCTATATTGCGATTAGAACAAAGCACAAGAATAAAACACTTAAACACTTCTCAGCTGGATCCTCCTCGCTCCTTGAAGTGAAAATAAACCAGCACTTGTTCTGAGGTAAATGTCCCAGGATTATTCCACAGCCGCGCAAGAGGACAGTACATTAATCTGACTAAATATTGTGTGTTCACAAAGTTTATATGGGCGTTTACGCGTCTCAATGTGTTGCTTCAGATCATTTGCGTTTGAAAAGCGCATGCTCTCCGTGGGCGTGTCACATTAGGAAAATAATGAGCTGAGAGAAAAATAATTAGAACGGCTGACACCTCTCTCTTTTTATATAGATGACATAAACGGGGAATATTTATTTTAGTTTTGAATCAGATCATTTAAAAGTACAAACTTACATGATTTAAAAGATATATAGCTCATGGCTGGGTGAATAGTATTCGCTGAGTTTTGTTTATGTTTAGAGACGTGCTCCAGAAAAAAAGTTCACGGAGACGGAGAGGCAGAAAGCACACCCTGTTTATTTTCTTTATTTTACAAAAGCACAATATTTTATTTCGATTGTATGTGGGCACATAAAAAAGTAGACATTTAACAGTTTATTTTCTCATATTCCTTAACTCTGTATGACCAGAAATGATGGTAGTACTTTAAGTCTATTTTTCTGCTATGTGAAAAAAATCTGCCAAAACGCGCTGGCGCGTTTTTGGTCCCCAGAGGTTTAAACAACAGTATTAAATGCACAGTGAAATGTTGAAATGTGGGTCCACTTGTGCAGCCCACAATGGTTGAGGAAAACATTAAACATACAAAACATTAGAGTTACTTTTGCATTATGAGAACAAAGGGATATTGTGTAGTTTGGGCCTATTGGCTGAACGTGCAGTAACTTTTTGAGGCATTATTTAGACAAAAGGAGATAACTTTGAACTAGTCTTTTATAATGCTTTCCCCTGCAGCCTTCCTTCAGATGGGTTTCTACATCATCAAGTCATTCTTGAGGGTCTGCAACCTGGGGGACAGTTTACCACTTTCCAGACAAAGTAAAATCTTTTGAGTGAATTCAAAAGTGTTAGTCAGTGCTTTGGGATAGTTTAGGTGTAGTGCATAGATAAGTCCAAGGATTACCAAGAAGGCATCGCTAATTCTGGGGAGGCTGACCACAGCCTCATTTTCAAGGATGGCAGAGATTCTCACAGGGTTGTAGTGAACTCGACTTGTGTCATGGTCACTGATGACAGTAAGGAGGCTTACTGCAACACCATCAAGCTCTGGCTCAGACTCATCCTGAATGGATGAAAAAGAGACACTAATCACAAACTAACACATGGAAAAGAACTGCTGACATAATTTATCTTTCTTTAACCAAGTCCCATTGAAATCCAATACCTCTTTTACAAGGGAGATCTGGGTCTCATTCTAAGAGGTGAAAAACATAAGATCCATGTTCTGCACACTAGGGGTTGAACAACTTCAGATTTTTTTTAAGTCGACTGTTATGACATCAAAGTCGAGTCGATGTTGACTAGTGACCAAATTACCGGAGAATCTAAGTGGTGTTAGATAGACTGAAACCAAGCTAAAGTAAATGTCTTACATAAAATGCCAATACAGTTCCTTTTTATAGAGGAAAAAGAAGACCATACCTAAAAACTGTATGGGTAGACTAAACAAAGGCAAGTCCTAAAGCATGTTAGTATTTTGATGTACTGTTTACATAATAGACAGTAGAATATGTTAGTGACTTAAGGAGACTCACTGTGCAGGTTCTGAAAAATCCAGAAACGTCCTTGCGCAGATACACAGGAAGGGCGTGGAGAACAGTAGTGCGCATGGTGTGGATGTCATGGATTTCCTATTTAGATATAAACAGAATTGTATATACTGAAGAGCTTACTGAACAAAGCTGATTTCAAACAGTCCAATCAGAACATATGTCCACAAATAACCTGTTCACATATTTAATGCAATCAGGCAAATGGCAAACACAAATTTGACTAATTGCAAAATTTACAAAGCTCGTTTGAATCATTGAACCTGTTCAACGGGGTTGTGGACGCGAGTCGCATGACTTGGACTTGACTTGGACTCGAGTCCCAAATTTGATGACTTGCGACTCGACTTGACATAATCAAAGATGACTTGCGACTCGACTTAGACTTAGACAACAATGACTCGCGACTTGACTTGGACTTGAGCCCTGTGACTTGGAAAGACTTGACCTACCTTCTAAAACCACAGATCAGAGTTGTAATAATCACTGTAGTATAGCACTGTATCATTGATGCATGATCACAGCGCTGATTAGCGCTGCTTTCGCACGTTTGGCACTGAGCCAGAGAGCGCGTGATAGAGTGCGTTCGTTTTTTTCTTTTCTTTTTCAGGCATTTAAATACACAAGTACTAGCGAATCATTTATAATTTGAGAAAAAGCAAACAAACTGATGTCTAAGTTAGCGGAAATAAATAGGCTACTAAACCTTTCAAATATAGGCTAATTTTGAGACATGTTTTTTTTTCCCCACAACTAACGCACATTTTAGCCTATAGGTAACTATAAAGTCTTCTCCTTGTTCACCAGCCACTCACTTTCATGTCTTTCGGGAGAAATGGATGGATTTATGTTTTGTAGGCTAAATGACAGGCACGTAGCCCCAAAAAGTGTCACGTGACGCTTGATACGTCGCCGTGGAAATAGGAATGTTCTACAATTACTGTCGCGTTAACAAAATAATTTAACCAGGGACTCAATATTTTAAACTTAATGTGTAGCAAATCACGATTAATTTTCCCAATGAACAGTTACTTTTATTTTTAAATCTGCATTGCCACATTCTCTCTCACACACATACAAAATGTGTAGCAGTTATTTCTACTAAATGATTTTGCCTTTGTTACTGGGTTACCAATAAAATATTTTTTTTCACTGCCTTTTCCTTTTTTGGTCACACGTAAGAAAAATCCCTAAATTGAACTGAGATAGATGGGTGCCCGTAGTGAATTTTATCGCAATAAATATGAAATTAAACAAGTCATGAACATATTTTAAAAGCCTTCCTGATATAAATTATATACATTTAATTTTTCTATAGTAATTAACTGTTACGTGTGGGTTTTTGTTGTGTCTTGTATATCACGTGATTCCTTGTTTGTCATGTGACCCTGCCATGTGTCTTGTCTTTTGTTTGTTGTTGCTCAGTGTCCACAGGTGTTCCTCGTCCATGTTTATTAGTCTCCCCAGGTGTTTCTTATTAACCACGCCCCCTTGTTATCTTGTTTAGCTTGTTTGTCTGTGTATTTAAACCCCTGTGTTTCAGTTGTTGGCTGTTGGTTGTTGTTTCATGTTACTTCTGTCCTGTTTTGAGTTCCCTGGATTACCTGTGTGTTTTTGTTTATTAAATGTGCTTGCGATTGGATTCGCTCTCCGTCTCGTTCCTGACTGGCTGTAACAGAACAACCGACCATAAAATGAATCCAGCAGCACGGATCTCGCCTGATCTTCCCAGCATGAGCTTGGACTTCGCTGGAAAGACCGCGGCCTTAGCCCTGAGGAGGCCTGATTTGTTTCAGTTCACATGGGGGTTTGCCTCACTTGCTGCCTCCTGCTCTCTAGAGGATGAGGCGATAAAATTATGTTACCGGCTGGCGGCTAAGGAGGTCAATCCTAGGGAGCTCCCCGATCTCTCCGGTCTGGGCTGGAGAGAGGCGCTCTCCAAATGTTTGGAGAGCTTCATCCCGTGTCACGCCCGGCCTTCACCGCTGGTTCCGGTTCCGGTGGTCCCGAGTCCAGTGGTCCGGAGACGGAGGAGGAGGAGAGGAATGGCCTCCTCAACGACGTGTCCGGTGGCTCCTAAGCAAGAGACCATCCAGCCAGAGAACGTCCAGCCAGAGCTTCACGTCAGCCACGTCCAGCCAGAGCTTCACGTCAGCCACGTCCAGCCAGAGCTTCACGTCAGCCACGTCCTGCCAGAGCCAGTCCTCGCGCAAGAGCCAGAGCCAGTCTTCGAGCAAGAGCCAGAGCCAGTCTTCGAGCAAAAGCCAGAGCTTCCTTCGCCGCTGACGCCGTCCTGCCCAGAGCCCTCGCCGCTGACGCCGTCCAGCACAGCGCCCTCACCGCTGGTCCCGTCCAGCCCAGCGCCCTCACCGCTGGTCCCGTCCAGCCCAGCGCCCTCTCGCTCTCGGAGACGGAGGAGGAAGAGGACTTCCCGCGTCCCGCAATACCTGGAAGTCCTCCCTTTACTTCCTGTCAGCCCAGAGTCCTCGCCGCTGGTCCCGGCCGATCCAGAGACTGTTCAAGTCACGTCTGCCGATCCAGAGACTGTTCAAGTCACGTCTGCCGATCCAGAGACTGTTCAAGTCACGTCTGCCGATCCAGAGACTGTTCAAGTCACGTCTGCCGATCCAGAGACTGTTCAAGTCACGTCTGCCGATCCAGAGACTGTTCAAGTCACGTCTGCCGATCCAGAGACTGTTCAAGTCACGTCTGCCGATCCAGAGACTGTTCATGTCACTTCCTCCGAGCCAGAGACGCTTCACATCACTTCTACAGAGCCAGTGTCTACAGACAAGATGGCTGATCCAGAGTCGGTTCACGTCACTTCCTCCGACCCAGTGTCTACAGACAAGATGGCCGCCTTCGAGCCAGTGTCTATGGACAAGATGGCCGCCTTCGAGCCAGTGTCTACGGACAAGATGGCCGATCCAGAGACTTTTCACGTCACTTCCTCCGAGCCAGTGTCTACGAACAAGATGGCCGAACCAGAGACTGTTCACGTCACTTCTGCTGATCCAGAGACTGTTCACGTCACTTCCTCCGAGCCAGTGTCTACGGACAAGATGGCCGAACCAGAGACTGTTCACGTCACTTCTGCTGATCCAGAGACTGTTCACGTCACTTCCTCCGAGCCAGTGTCTACGGACAAGATGGCCGCCTCCGAGCCAGTGTCTACGGACAAGATGGCCGCCTCCGAGCCAGTGTCTACGGACAAGATGGCCGGCTCAGAGTCTGTTCCCGAGCCAGAGCCAGTTCCTGTTCCCGAGCCAGAGCCAGTTCCTGTTCCCGAGCCAGAGTCTGTTCCTGTTCCCGAGCCAGAGTCTGTTCCTGTTCCCGAGCCAGAGTCTGTTCCTGTTCCCGAGCCAGAGTCTGTTCCTGTTCCCGAGCCAGAGTCTGTTCCTGTTCCCGAGCCAGAGTCTGTTCCTGTTCCCGAGCCAGAGTCTGTTCCTGTTCCCGAGCCAGAGTCTGTTCCTGTTCCCGAGCCAGAGTCTGTTCCTGTTCCCGAGCCAGAGTTTGTCCCCGCCCCCTTTCCAAGATGGCTGCATGTCTTTCTGTCTGCTCTTTGTCTGTCCATTTTTAACTTTTTTAAAGGTTTTTAGAGCACCTTTCACTGAAATAATCCAGACAGTGCCTTCATTTAACCTACCCTGTTATATTTGTGAGCTCTTGGCCTATTATTTGGTTTGAGGCCTATCTTCATACTACAACCCAGGTATCTGCTGCAGTGTGGCTTGTTTTCAGCCTAGATCTGTGACGGTTTCTTGAAACAGGATTTACAGCAAGATAACAACATCTATCTCCAGCTGCATTGTTGTTCGCCTCCAGCACACACTAAAGCCTAGGCTATCTGGCTACAGCTATTCTACAGCTATTTGAGGCCTATCTTCATACTACAACCCAGGGATCTGCTGCAGTGTGGCTTGTTTTCAGCCTGTGACGGTTTCTTGAATCAGGATTTACAGCAAGATAACAACATCTATCTCCAGCTGCATTGTTGTTCGCCTCCAGCACACACTAAAGCCTATGCTATCTGGCTACAGTCATTCTGAGAGGTTCTCGGCCTGTTCCACCTGGTCTGAGGCCTACCTGTTTGTTTTCGAGAGGATCTCGGCCTACTCCACCTACTCCATCAAGGCTTGTCTCCAGCACACATTGAAGCCTGTGCTACACTACTAAAGAATCATGCTTTACTTGGTAAAAATCCTACTGGTTCTCGGGATTTTGTCATCCACCCTTTTGCTGCATGTACAGTATCAGGACCCCGGGCCTGTTGGTAAACGCACTCTAGGATCTGCCACAGCATTTCACTGTCGGGGAACATTAGACTTCATTCTTCAATCAAGAGATGTCACATCCTATTGGATTACTAAATCTGTTGGACTTTCTGTCACCCAGATATTTCGAACCCTTCCATATTTTTCAATTATGCTTATGCAGGAACTGTTTGACTCTAACTTGTTACTGACTCTGCCCTTTGTAAAAGACAAGCAATGGATTTGTTCTGGTGTTGCTGTAAGACGCATGTTAATTATTCTCATGTTATGTATCTCCAGTAATGTTCATCCAAATCCTGGCCCAGCTAACTCAGTTACTGCCCAGCTGTCATTTGGTGAATTTTGTGACCGTAAATCATTGGGTTTTTTACATGTAAATATCTGCAGTCTGCTGAATTCTAAGCATTTTGACACTTTAAAAACATTGGTGCACACAGCTAATCCTGATGTTCTTGCTATCTCTGAATCCTGGCTTAAAAAAGGGAACACTAATCTTGACATCTGCATACCAGGCTATAATGTGTTTCATCAGGATAGAGTTACCAGGGGTGGTGGTGTAGCTATGTATGTTAAAGATCATCTGCAATGTACTGTTGTTCTTTCTAAGTCAGTTCCTAAACAACTTGAACTACTGGTACTAAAGCTTAGGCTTTCAACTACTTTCTCTATCTCTGTTGCTGTTTGCTATAGAGCACCTTCAGCTCCAGCTTCTGCACTCACAGCTTTTAGTCAACTTTTAGTTCCTTATATATCCTCTGAGTTTGTCCTGATGGGTGATCTGAACTGGGATATGTCCAATCCCCCAAATACAGTTTTGCAACAGTTTGATGCTCTAAACCTTACTCGGATGATATCTGAGCCCACCAGACCTAATCATAAATCTTCCGCATCATCCACTCTGATTGACCTTATTTTGACTAACAATCCATCTAATTATCAAACAGGAGTGTTTAGTCAAATAAGTGATCATTGCGCTATTGCATGTATACGTTCTGGCCTTTCATTCAAAAGGCCCCCAGTAATTGTAACCAAGCGCTGAAACTGGATATGCAAGCCTTTCTCCAAGATGTTGCGGCTGTGCCCTGGGATATAATTAATTCCTTCCCTTACTTGGAAGAGGCATGGTCTTTTTTTAAAAACACTTTCAGTCTGATTATGAGTAAGCATGCCCCTCTGAAAAAAATTAGAATAAAAAATCGATATAGTCCATGGTTCTCCAATGACCTGGCTGAGACTATTCATCGTAAAAATGCCCTCTGGAAAAAGGCCCGCTCTACCCAATCTCAGGTTGACTGGCTGGCCTTCCGTCAATGCAGAAATAAAGCAACACAGGCTATCAGAAATGCCAAAATCTCGCATTTTAAAGAGAAACTCACCACATGTGGCACTGATGCTAGGGCATTCTGGAAAACAGTTAAGGTAATGGAAAATAAAGTTATTTCCCCTCATTTACCAGTTTCTATGTTATTTAATGACATTATTATTACTGAGAAGTCTCGGATGGCCTCACTTCTAAACCATCACTTTATTAATGCAACCCATACAGTTTCAATGTCAAACCCTAATCCTGCATCAATGGACACTTCAGTTACAACCGATGCAGATGCTCAACTTTCTCCATCAGACAAGAGGGGCTTCTCCTTTATGCCTCTTTCCACCTCTGAAGTCCAGGATGAACTCACCAAGCTGAACACAAACAAATCTGCTGGTCTTGATGGTCTTGATCCCATGTTCTTAAAAGCAGCATCCCGTATTATTGCCGCTCCCGTCACTAGACGATTTAACATGTCCCTACAGTTCTCTGAGTTCCCTATTGATTGGAAATCAGCCACAATTTTCCCCCTCTTCAAAGGGGGTTCTGAATCTGACCCAAATTGTTACCGCCCAATTTCCATCCTTCCATGCCTTGCCAAAGTTCTGGAGAAGCTCGTACAAAAACAGTTAAATGATTTCCTGGATAAAAATCATATATTATTTGACATGCAATCCGGTTTTCGGACGGGACATGGGTGCATAACAGCCACCACAAAGGTCCTTGATGATGTAATTACAGCATTAGACAGCAAACAGGTCTGTATTGCCACCTTTATAGACCTCGCCAAGGCCTTTGACTCTGTCGACCATAGGATCCTCTTACATAAGCTTTCCAGTATTGGTCTGTCCTCCTCTAGCTGTGATTGGTTTGCTAATTATCTCACCAACCGTGTCCAGCAATTGAAGGTTGACAACATTATGTCAGACCCACTTACTGTCTCTAAAGGTGTGCCTCAAGGCTCCATCCTGGGTCCAATCCTTTTTTCTATCTACATCAATGATATAGTGAGAGCTGTTGGTACCTCTCGGATTCATCTTTATGCAGATGATACCATTTTGTACTCAGTTGGTTCCTCTCCCAATTCTGTGGCTTCCAGTCTTAAACTCAGCTTCACCTATATAGAGCAGTTCTTTGACAGTCTCCACCTTCGTATTAACGCCAGTAAGACTAAATGTATCCTTTTTAGCCGAAAACAGGTTACAGAGACTCCACCTACAATCACCTGCATGAACGGTATGGCTCTGGAGTATGTCAAAGAATATAAATATCTAGGTATCTGGTTGGATTCATCCCTGTCATTCATTACACACATCAATAACCTTCATACAAAAGTCAAAGCTAGACTAGCCTTTCTTTTCTGTAATAAAGCCTCCTTTACCCACGCTTCCAAATGCACCCTCGTTAAGACGACAGTACTGCCAATTTTGGATTACGGCGATATTATCTACAGAATGGCACCAAAAACAGCTCTAAGAAAACTTGACACAATCTATCATTCAGCCATCCGTTTTGCCACTAATGCACCCTCTCACACTCATCACTGTGACCTGTATAAACTGGTGGGTTGGCCCTCCCTTTATACCCGGCGGCTCCATCATTGGTTTCTCTTCATATATAAGACAATTCTGGGCAAGGCACCTCTCTATTTGTCATCCCTACTTCATGCCGCTCATAACACCCATCTCACAAGATCAATTAATTTGATTAAATTTAGTATCCCCCCTACTTCTACTACCTTTGGACGTAATGCCTTCCGCTTTGCATCAGTACATGACTGGAACATACTACAAAATACCCTGAAACTTACATCTTTGATCCCAATCTCCACCTTTAAGCAAAAACCTCGAAAATTACATAGTTGACTCTTGTTCCTGCTGACAATCATGAACCATATTTATACACACATATTTAAGCACTCTATTCCTTTTCTTTTTCCCCTTTGTTGTCTATCTTTTTTTTTAATTTAGTTGCTTGTTCTATGTGTTATGTGTTTGACTATGTACAGCTGTACAGTATGTTCTTACTTATTCCTGTAGCCTCTTGGCCAGGTCATGTTTGTAAATGAGAAGTGGTTCTCAAACAGTTTAACTGGATAAATAAAGGTTAAATAAATAAAAATAAAAGAGTCTGTTCCTGTTCCCAAGCCAGAGTCTGTTCCTGTTCCCGAGCCAGAGTCTGTTCCTGTTCCAGAGCCAGAGTCTGTTCCTGTTCCCGAGCCAGAGTCTGTTCCGTCTGTTCCCGAGCCAGTGTGTGTGATGTCTGTTCCCGAGCCAGTGTGTGTGATGTCTGTTCCCGAGCCAGTGTGTGTGATGTCTGTTCCCGAGCCAGTGTGTGTGATGTCTGTTCCCGAGCCAGTGTGTGTGTTGTCTGTTCCCGAGCCAGTGTGTGTGATGTCTGTTCCCGAGCCTGTGTGTGTGATGTCTGTTCCCGAGCCAGTGGGTGTGTTGTCTGTTCCCGAGCCAGTTTGTGTGTTGTCAGTTCCCGAGCCAGAGTCTGTGTTGTCTGTTCCCGAGCCAGTGTGTGTGATGTCTGTTCCCGAGCCAGTGTATGTGTTGTCTGCTCCCGAGCCAGAGTCTGTGTTGTCTGCTCCCGAGCCAGTGTGTGTGTTGTCTGCTCCCGAGCCAGTGTGTGTGTCGTCTGCTGTTCCTGAGCCGGTGTCTGCTGTTCCTGAGCCGGTGTCTGCTGTTCCTGAGCCGGTGTCATCTTCGCCCTGGCCGCCCGAGGGGTCGTCTCCGCCCTGGCCGCCCGAGGGGTCGTCTCCGCCCTGGCCGCCCGAGGGGTCGTCTCCGCCCTGGCCGCCCGAGGGGTCGTCTCCGCCCTGGCCGCCCGAGGGGTCTTCTCCGCCCTGGCCGCCCGAGGGGTCGTCTCCGCCCTGGCCGCCCGAGGGGTCGTCTCCGCCCTGGCCGCCCGAGGGGTCGTCTCCGCCCTGGCCGCCCGATGGACTGTCTTCTCCGCCATGGCCGCCCGAGGGGTCGTTTCTGCCCTGGTCCCCTGTACGAACCTGGCCCTCCGTCCCTCCCCCAAGACCGCCTCCACTTCACCACCCCCCTGAACTTTAGTGTTTTTGTTTCAAGGGGCGTCGGGAGCCGCCCATGGGGGGGGGCTATGTTACGTGTGGGTTTTTGTTGTGTCTTGTATATCACGTGATTCCTTGTTTGTCATGTGACCCTGCCATGTGTCTTGTCTTTTGTTTGTTGTTGCTCAGTGTCCACAGGTGTTCCTCGTCCATGTTTATTAGTCTCCCCAGGTGTTTCTTATTAACCACGCCCCCTTGTTATCTTGTTTAGCTTGTTTGTCTGTGTATTTAAACCCCTGTGTTTCAGTTGTTGGCTGTCGGTTGTTGTTTCATGTTACTTCTGTCCTGTTTTGAGTTCCCTGGATTACCTGTGTGTTTTAGTTTATTAAATGTGCTTGCGATTGGATTCGCTCTCCGTCTCGTTCCTGACTGGCTGTAACATTAACACTGAGACACTAATTTGTGCAAAAAGCACTAATGACTTGTTTAAGACTTGAAGCTTAAACTCGAGGACTTGCAACTTGACTTGGACTTGCCTGTCTTGACTCGGGACTTGACTTGGGACTTGTCTGTCTTGACTTGGGACTTGAATGCAAAGACTCGAGACTTACTTGTGACTTGCAAAACAATGACTTGGTCCCACCTCTGCTGTTCAATGTTCCACTGGTTAAACCTATGAAATGTGTAATAATCTATTTACCTGTTCATCGTGGATTTTAAATATTTCAGCCAGAGCATCTGATATCTTCCCAGTTTTAGATGCCTTTTGTCTGAATAAGGTCATCAGTCGAGGAAGATGGCGGTCAAGCTCAGCATAGAATGTGTTGGGAAGGTTCTGATTTGTAATTCGCTGGAACTCTGCATATAACTACATTGAAATAACAGCAGGAGGAAAATACAGTAACATTGCTTAGAAAAAATAGTTCAATTTGAATAATCTAGCACATTTATAAAGCAGAAAATAGCAGCCAAATGAGTAAGAAACACAATTTCCACTTTAAAAGAGAGAGCTGATCCATATTACCTCAGACTCTATTTTGAGAGCAGGCCAGAGGTCCATGAGCTCGTTCACTGGTGGGCAGGACATCACTATGGTCTGTCGGTGTAGGGGAAATGTGGTCTCCATCATCTTTCTAATGAGAGGCAGGTTCTTCTCAGTCTTCTTGACTTCCTCAATAATGGTCTGCCTCAACTGCTCAAGGCTTGAAGGATCCTTTCGTTGGGGAAAGTTGGGTAAGAAGTTTACTTCTGCTCGCTTGGGTCTTTTAATGTTGGAATGTGAAGTATCATTTTCAGGATTACTTCTACTTTTCTTTCCAGCATTAACAGTGACCTCCTGACATCCAGCCTGTCTCATCTTGTTCCTATAGTTGCCCATCTTAAACTTGATGGTGTTTTTCCACCCATTCCAGCCAGTCTCAGATCCTGCTTCCCTTAAGCAGGGATGTTTGGCTACAAGAGCCTCAGCAGAAATTGTGATCTCTTTATCACTTGGGTAAGCCTTAAACCCATATATAGCAGATGCAAGCTTTTCTAAAATGTCGTGCTTTAGCAGAGTTCTATACCGGCTACCAGACGGGAGAAGATAGAACTCATAACACTTATAGGGGTGAGAATCGTCTAAAAAAAAATGTGCTGTGCTTTACCCAAAGCCTGTTTCTGGTATAACTGAGACATGGTCATCTGCTTCCTCCCCGTTATTTTATTTCCTTGATTTACCATCCTCTCAATACGATTTTTATTTTTCACATTCAGAGAATTGAACCAGCACAGCAATGAAAAGGATATAAACGACTCAATATAGGATCTATAAAACATACACATCAATGTTTTATCCACATTAAATGACCTTAGTTTTCGCAAACAATGCAATCTTTGCTGCAAAGCAAAAACTGATGCTTTTTTACACAAAGCATCAGTATTTTTCGGAAAAGTCCATTTACAATCTAATACAGTACCCAAGTACTTGTAGTGTTCAACACTCTGGATACCCACTGCGTTAATACTTATTTGCTTATCATCAATTAATTTCCCCCTCAATCTAAAATTAATAATCATCTCTTTAGTTTTCAGGACATTGAGTTTTAAAAAAGCATTCTGACACCAAGCAGTAAAAACATCAACCACAGGACCATACATAGAATCCTCCTCGCTCAATAAGCTAACAATTATAGAGTCATCAACTAACATTAAGATGTGGCTATTGCTAAAACCACTCTTACAGTCATTAGTGTACAGAATAAATAATAAGGGAGAGAGGATGCATCCTTGAGGTGACCCAGTAGATGACACCAGCCATTCAGAATGACAGTCGTTTACTTTGACTCTTTGTCTTCTCTGCACAAGAAAATCTAAAATCCAGCCTACCAGATAAAAATCCAACCCAAATTCTTTAATGAGTTTATCAATTAAAATATGTGGCTGAATGGTATTGAAGGCAGATGAAAAATCAATAAAAAGTAATTTAACAAAAGTTTTCAGCTTCTCTAAATGCTGAAATAGTAAATGTAAGAGAGTTGCAACAGCATCCTCTACACCCCGTTTATTCCTGTACACAAATTGAAGAGGGTCTAGAGAACTTGAGTCTTTTGCATAATTTCTCTCTTAACTAATTTTCTAAACATTTCATCACTAAGGACGTGAGTGCCACAGGTCTAAATTCATCTAATAACTGTGCATTCTGCTTTTTTGGCAATGGAATCACAGTAGACTGCTTCCACCGTGCAGGTACTTTTTGTATTTGTAAGGACCAGGCAAAAATGTCATACTTCAAAAGGGATACAAACATACTCTCTGTTTATCCAACACTTATTTTTCAAATCCTCAATTTCTGATTTAAAATCATACGTATCAAATCTCATATAAAAATTATTGAAATCCTGTGATAAAGCTGCATCTGAGCTGAATCCGCTGAATCAAACTAATTCTATTATTTATTTTCCTACTATCCTGACCTGTGATTAAATGCATCCCCTCCCAGACAGAACCTAAATTTCCCTCTTTCAATTTGAACTCAAGATCTTCCTTATAAACTGCTTTAGCCCTCCTTATTAGAGATGCTCCGATCAGCATTTTTGGGGCCGATCACCGATTACCGATCACCAAAATCATGATCTGCCGATTGCCGATCACTGCCGATCACAGAATGGCAGGGGAATGGGAATCTTTTATCTATAATCTAGCAGAGTTTGCACCATTTGTAGAAATGTGTTTATTTAATTGTATTTAGAAAATGAGATGTCTTAAGGCTACTGTAGGCCAGCTTTCCCAAATAAGGCAGAGTAACA
Organism: Gila orcuttii; assembly: GCA_026230005.1. Lineage (NCBI taxonomy): Eukaryota > Metazoa > Chordata > Actinopteri > Cypriniformes > Leuciscidae > Gila > Gila orcuttii. The sequence continues at coordinate 4,039,201 of JAPDVR010000003.1, read as the reverse complement.
TTACATTATTCTAAACAAAGAGGGGTCAGGCAGACCAACACACATCAGATCAGCCTAATGGGAGGGGATCAAGTTACACTTAGGCATATTTGGAAATTGTAGCCTCTTAATACACCCACTACATTTACTAATTGGCAACAAAATGTACAACTTGTTACACCAAAACTGGCTACTGATAAAAGGACAAAACTATGGCAAGTTTTTTTTTCTGTTATTATTATGAACGTCTGATGTAGTTGAGCAGAATGCTCTTTTATGAAGTTACTTCATTAAAGGACATATTTAATGAGATTATGCCTGGAAAGGTTTTGGATTTTTTATCATATGTTCATTTAAAAATATATATTGTATAAAATGACTTCTTGTTTATATTTGTTTTGTTTTATTGTATTTATATGATATTTGTATTTTTATAATTGAATTTTTGCCATGAAAATAGCTTTGAATGCTGACATGGCATTAAATAAAATAATCTGAATCTGATGTAGTTGAGGAACCAACTATGTCAGATAAAAAAAAAAAAAAATACCACCACCACTTTTGAAACATCTCGCGGCACGAATGTACCAATACAAATAAATAAAAACATCTCCAGTTAACTCAGAGCATTCATTTTGTTCATTTGTCAAGTAAGACGCGATCTAGCGCTGAAATGTTTTTTTTTTATCAAGTGATCAAAGTGCTCGTTGCCGCAGCGATCAGTGGCGCGGATACCACAATCTGTTGTGGCTCGCGCGAGTAATTTACGTCACGTGATCGGCTTTTTTGATCGGCGCTTTTGGGGTTCGCCGATCAATCTATTTTTAGCCAATATCGGCCGATCATGATCGGCGTCCGATCAATCGGAGCATCCCTACTCCTTATTTCACACCTAATTTCTCTTTTTAGCACATAATGCTCTACAATATTTCCCTCTTTAAAAGCCCTATAATCTTTTTGACAGAAGAATCTTGAGTGATTTTGTAACCCACGGTTTACTGTTTGGGAATTTCTTAAACGATTTCACAGGTATTAACATATCCTCACAAAACATCACATAACTACAAATTTCATCTGTTACTTGATCAATGTCATAAAAACAGTCCAATCTGTACAATCCAGACACCCTTTTAAACGTGACGTAGCCTCTTGAGACCAGTATTTCGTCTTAATTACCTTTGCCTTTTCACGTTTCAGAACAGTTTTGTATATATGTGTGAACTGAATTTGGTGACACTACTGTGTGTGACATTAGCCGCGTTTCCATTACCCTTCAAATTGTGCAAATTGAAATTGCGAATTGAAAATACGCTAAAAAAGTTATTACGCTCGCATGAGTAGGTTTTTCAGGCAATTTCGCAAAACTGCCATGGAAATAGTTTTCGCGCATTTATAGGTCTCCTGACGTAGCCTAGATGATGCGGTGTGTTTAGACAGAGTTCTTTATTAAATTCATATAAGACAAAATAAATACAGGAATAATGGATTCTAAACCTCAAATAAATGCCACAATCAAGACCTGGAAGCAGATATGAGGGAGAAACACCCAGAAACGCCTCATATGTGCAGCTCACAACTATAAGGTTCGTTCCCTTTCGTGGTCACTACGAGTTACGTTAGCGACGACAAATGGGGTTTCGCTTAGAAAGCCTATCACCTTCGAGTATATAAAATGAGCCAATGGCAATGAAATGCCAGAACACGGGGTTCGCATCCTGAACTATCTCGACGACTGGCTGATCCTAGCTCACCCTCAAGACCAGGTTTGCGAACACAGGGACCTAGTTCTCCGGCACCAAGCTCGTCTGGGCCTTCGGGTCAACTGGGAGAAGAGCAGACTCTGCCCCGTGCAGAGGATCTCTTTTCTCTGTATGGAAATCGACTGGGTCGCCATGTGCGCTCAGCTTACGAGCGAGCGCGCTTAACCCTCTGAGGTCTAAGGGGTTTTTGGGGTCCTTGAGGTGTTCTGACATGCTCTGACATTTGTGCTTTTTTCAGTTATTTATAAACATGTTAATGGCAAAGGTGTAAATTCACTCTATATAGCACTAACGGGACTACCGTAATATGTGAGCAACATGTATGTACATGTTTGTATTTTTGAGAGAATATTGCTTATGCATGGTTATTGAAAAAACTAAAACTTAAAGTGTCTGAAATAAGGCCACAAAACACATACTAAATATGTGTCCACAAGACTTTTGACTAATGAGTGTTGTTGCCTAGAATTTTTGCTTCAAAATGGTCTGAAAATCATCCTGCCTAATCATTTACACAAAACAATACATTGATTTAAATTTTATAAGACACCTTTTGTTTGGAAAGGCAATATGCGTGGAGGCGTGTTAACACCTGAGAAGACAAAGGCCGGATAATGAGCCCTATAATGAGCTGCATATTAATGAGCCCTTTCACACAGGTGTGTCACAGGGTCCCAAAGAATGCAAGGACAAAAGAAATTATCTATATATACATATTTTACAATTAGAAATTGTAACCAATTACAAATAGGTTACAATTACAACAACAATTACAATTTTAACAATATTTCAAGTGTATTTCTTTGTAAAAAGTATACATTTTATCATACGTATTAAAAAAGGTAAGGATTCATTAGTTTGAATATTGGAACAAACACTATAATAACATCGTAGTTGATAATTCAATATACCTACTTTATTTTTGACAAAACATCATACTATAGTATATTTAACTATGAGCAGAAATTGGTGAACAAAAGCTTAACTATTTAATGTGACAGTAGTCTTTTTTTACAGTCAAAACTTTATAATCTATCCAAAACTAATCATAAAATCTTGTCTAAACATTCATATTTAGTCTGTAACATATTGTGTATGATATATTAGTATATACATGTGAATTTGCAGCTTGTTGCTTATACAGACATTTTATTTCAACATATTTCTGTCTATTTTTACTCATCTTAGTAGGCTATAGCAATATAGTTTGGATGTGTTCATGTAAACATAACGTTTACTAATGTAGGTGCGAGAGTGAAAGAACGGCACAGACACGTGCTGTATAACTGTAGTAAACAAAGCGCGCCTGCATGCCGTTCATTCATCATTTAGCCTACACACAGACACGAAATTCATATTTAAACAGTCTTTTTGCGGTTTATAGTCAGACACTATTCAATATCGCGATTAGAACAAAGCACTTAAGAATAAATGACTTACTACATCAGCTGGATCCGTTGCTCCTCGAAATGAAACTACCAGCACTTCTTGTACATTTTCCAGGGTTATTAGATAGTATTATTCCTCACAGCGAAAGGATACGCTGTGTACACAGCTGTACAAGATACTTACTAAACACGATGTGTTTTATAATCCAGCTGGTGGGCGTTGGCATGTTTGAATGGCTTGCCTTAGATCATTTGCGTTTGAATACCGCGCGCTCTCCGTGGGCGTGGCACATTAACGCGTAATGAGGTATAATGAGCTGGAAAGAAAAATACTGTCATCTCTCTCTTTTCATACAGATTACATAAACTGAGAATATTTGTTTTTTATTTAAATTAATTTATTTAAAAGAAGAGAGTTCAAGCTTCATTATGGAAAAACACTTGTGCCTGTATGACAAGTATTCGCGGAATTACAGTTAATTTTCGGACGCGTTTCAGAATGGACTTAACTGACAGAGAGAAGGCAGAACGCGCATCATGTTTGTTTTTCTTTATTTGGCGAAAAGCACAACACTTTGTTTTTATTGTGAGTATCCACAAAAAAAATAGACACTTATCAGGATCTAATGATGTACAACACTTAATATGTAAGATCAAAATCAACAGAGTATTTTGAGTTTCTTTTGCACTGATAAGAAAAAAAGCGAGATACGATAGCCGACCTCAGAGGGTTAATCATGCTGATTTGCCTCCGTCAATTTCGAGGGCAAGTCAGCAGTTCCACTGAAACTATTTCAGAGGCTCCTGGGGCATATGGCATCCGCAGCCGCAGTTACACCGCTTGGATTGCTTAATATGAGACCACTTCAGCTTTGGCTTCGCAATCGAGTCCCGAGGTGGGCATGGCAACACGGCACGCTCCGAGTATCAGTGACTCTGACTTGCCATCAGACATTCACCCCGTGGACGAACCTCAGTTTTCTATGGGCCGGAGTGCCCTTAGAACGAGTTTCTCGGCATGTTGTATCGACAGATTCCTCCACCACGGGCTGGGGCCCCATGTCCAATGGACATGCTGCCGCGGGCTCCTGGACAGGACCCCAGCATCTTTGGCATGTCAATTGCCTCGAGTTGCTGGCTGTACGTCTCGCCCTGCACAGCTTCCTTGCGTTGCTCAGGAGTCAGCACATACTAGTCCGATCAGACAATACCGCGACAGTACAATACTCCCGCCGTATGTCGCAACTCGCCTGCCACCTCTGCATCTTAGGTCGCTTCGAGCCATTTATATCCCAGGAGACCTGAACTGTGCGGCTGACGAGCTGTCTCGGCTTCGGCCTCTCCCTGGAGAATGGAGACTCCATCCCCTGACGGTTCAGCTGATTTGGGATCAGTTCGGTGACGCACAGGTAGACCTGTTTGCCTTCCATTGCAACCTGTTTTATTCCCTGACCGAGGGCACGCTCGGCACGGATGCACTGGCGCACGGCTGGCCGCGGGGCCTCCACAAGTATGCGTTTTCCCCAGTGAGCAGGGAGGACAAGGAGCAGGTCATTTTGGTTGCCCCGTATTGGCACATCCGGACCTGGTTCCCCGAACTAGAACTTCTCGCGACAGCACCTCCCTGGTCAATCCCTCTGAGGAAGGACCTTCTTTCTCAGGGATGGGGCACCCTATGGCAGGGGTTCCCAAACTTTTCCATGACAAGACCCCCCAAATACCACTAGGTTCTGGCCAAGGCCTCCGTTTTGCAGGATGTGTTATTGAATCCATCAACAATACTACGGCAAATGTAGAAATAAATAAATATAACATCTAGGTGAACATCAGATTATGTGATGGTGTTTGATACCAGCCAATCAGAAAGATTATAGAGATGCTCCGATTACAATTTTCTAGGCCGATTCAGATTTTTTATTAAGTTTGACCTGCCGATACAGATTTTAGCTGATTCCGATTGAATTTTTTCCAACCACTTTACAGCACACACAAATATTTATTATTTTATTATACATATATATATATATATATATATTTATTTGTTTATAAAACACCATACTTTTACCCAAACTGAATAACAAAAACAAGTATAAATGGGTAAATTTTCTATATTTTTTTTGAGTCATTTTCTTTTCTGACATAGCCTACTCCAGTTCTTGTTAAAACAAACTAGACATGCAAATGATGTGCATTTCAGGCACTTTTTGTGTGAAATCATATTAATTTTGTCCATCAAAAGTGTGCATTCCCATTATTGAGCGTGAGCAGCGTAGCAAAATAGACTCGGCGCCGAAACCCCCCCCTTCACTACTCCGACGTGTGTTCCGTGTGCACGTGTGATGCTGAATTTGCGCAATGTTAATCATGCGGCGCTCGAGTGCATTTGACCGGCATATAATCGCCATATGTCAGACCGATCACGTGAAAATCTGCCAATTCCAGTCACCAGGCGATCAATCAGTGCATCTCTAAAAGATTATCGTAATTTCCGGACTATAAGCCGCAACTTTTTTCCCACGCTTTGAACCTCGCGGCTTAAACAATGACGCGGCTAATATATGGATTTAAAAAAAATAAAATAAAAAATAAAAACTTCCTGTGACGTGCTCAGATTTTTGGCGGCATGAAGCTTTAGACCAATGAAATTGCCGAACGGGTTAAGGTCAAACAACTTTTTAGTTAACTGTTTCGAGTGCGCTCAAACATGTGCGCCTCGCTAACAGACATCTGTAGAGCTGCAGGCTGGGCGAAACCTAACACATTCGCGAGATTCTACAATCTCAAAGTGGAGACAGTTTCTTCTCATGTACTCGCCGGTACTAGATTCTGCTCAGGTGTCTTCGCTTGCTCGCCATTGCTCTCCACGGACAGGATTCATGCGATATTCTCCTCAGGTGAGCCTCCCTGCAGGCCCTGAGTCTCCTCCAGCACTGTCAACGCCAGAGTTATGCCACAGACAGCTTTCGCACTTGGCTAGGTGCCTCCATGTGCATGGTTCCCCCTCTGGGCGACCCCCACATGTGTATTTCCACTTTAAGCCTCTCTGGGCATGGGTCTTTCCCTCAGCAAGCCACCTTGCCACCTCTGGGGTTGAAATATTCCACCAGCGGCTGGACACCCCAGTGATTGCCCATATGCAGCCCTTCCGCATATCTGCATGTTGCCGGCGTACTTCCTTAAATACCCACGAGGTGGGGCAGAGTTACGGTATGCAAATTCCGCAGACCCATTGCATTTCATTGCCATTGGCTCGTTTTATATCCACAAATTTCCTGCGAGTCTTAGTGGGCATCGCCATGACACCCGATACTTCCAGTTGCCGTTATCTCAGTTCCGGTTTAGCCTAAGCTAGCACACAAGGGATACTCACGTTGTGGTACAAACGGGTGAAACTGATTACTGACAAGTAGTAATGCTGACAGATAAGCAATGGCACCTTGTGGCTCAACTTGTACCGTTGTGGGGTGCACAAACAACACGCGAAAACTGAAGGATTTTATGAATGAGACCTGTTTCCAACATAAACGGACCCTCTACGTAGAAAGATCTCAGAAAAAACAGCAGTACATCTGTATATACATATTTTAAGTGGTATGTTTATTGTTTTCAATAATTTGAAAATGAATTTGAGAATTAACTTGAATGTACAGCAATTACTGTATTTGTTCTAGCCATTAAATAAGAGCATTTTGTTTTATATTTGTTCAAATATTATCATGTAATTTTTTCAATTTATGTTGATTATGAAAAGTGAACACCATGATAGGATGCATCGGGAGACAAAGAGTGGGTCAGACATGATTAAACTTAATTTTCTTCATTAAGTTTTGTTTTGTAGAAAAACTTTCTTTAAAGTGAATTTCGTTTTGTATAAATTGTATCTTAATTTTAATACATTTTTCATCCACCAATTGCCTGGATTTAATAAATAAGAAGCAAATATAGCAGACGATATAAATCATGACATGGAGGCGCCCACCCGCGCGGTCACTGGCATTGCACGTGAACAGGAGTGCATTTCATCATAAATTAACCGAAACAGACATGAGAATTATAGCCTATCTAAAGAAAGCTTTAAATGTCTTTAAATGAAACAATTCAAAATGAAAAGAAATAGGCTACTCTCTGATTATGTAATCCAAGATGTGCATTTCTCTCTAGGCCCGGGCTATTCAATTGGCGGCCCGCGGGCCAGGTCCGGCCCGCCAATCATCTCCATCCGGCCCGAGGGCACCCCACTCCTCTTTTCCTGGCGGTGCGGCTAAATTTGGTTAGATATGCGCGTGGCCGCAGTGGCGCCTGCAGCACTGTGTGTGTACCATGACTGACCTGAGAAACGTTTTCAGTACGAATATATCAGCAGTTATTATGTGTGTCCTGTATTTCTGTCGACTGAACCAGGGATATCAATCATTCGTGAATTAATCATTCTTTGGTTCGATTATTTCCTTTCCATTAATTGGCCAAACGCGCTTGCATAACGGTCTGAAACGATTCGGATTCGTTCGGACCGTTCTGTCCCTGAATCATCTGAAGCGGTTTCTCGGTCAGTAACAACAAATAGCGCTGTTTTTCAGTTGTTTCACTAGTTTACTTTGAACTACGCAGCGCGGCCCAGTGGATAACGGAACGCAAGCTTAAAGGAGTTGCGTTTACTCCCGGTCCCGGACACTATTATTAAACAGCGTTGCGGCATCCAGTGAGAAGCGTTTCAGTTTGACACATCTCTCTGTTACAAACCACAAATCACTCAATGATTTTAACTAGTTTTAAATCGGATGAAACAGCCTCAACATTCCCAACACGACTGATGAGGTAAATAGCAGAAACATTGTGCCATGAACGAAGTTATAAGACTATAAATCCCTAATCACCCTTACAAACATTTACCGTGAATGTACTGTAGTAATTTATCATGGTTTGGGCAGAAATGTGGAATATTTATATTGAATATATGTTATAGTCATTTATATTGCATTAGATTGATTAGGGGGCTAGAGGAATATATAATTAATTGTGTGTATAGTTTTTACCTGTTTAGGCATTTTTTATACAGTGGGAGTGAGTGAGTAGCCATGCATGGTTTTACCTATGGTTACGAAGTCTCACTGTCAGAATATTTAAATTTATGCCTATAATAATTATTCATAAAATAATTCTTACCAATAGCTATGATCTTGTATAATTCATATATTTGTACATAGCTGTAAATAAGTTATTTATTATGGTCTTATAAATCTGCATACTGTTCAAGTAAAAACAATACGTTTATGTTTACTTTAGCTTACTTATTGATACTGTTATGTTTCAATAAATAAGCTAAACCCATCGGCCCTCCTCAACTTTTCGATTTAATAATCCGGCCCTCGAATGAAGCTAATTGAATAGCCCTGCTCTAGGCTATAGGCGCGTTCACTATGGAGATGGCGATCATCAACTTCTTTGCTTCTTTGACATGCCGATCGTCAACTTCTTTCGCCTTTGCAGCAGACACTGACAGAAAGACTAGTTTATTAATAAAAATTAATGTCACCGGATTTACAAATGCACATCTTGCTTGTTGCACGCACTCTCTGCACACATACGATGTCGAAATAACGAGATATTGTGTTGAAATAACATTATTAATAATACTTAAATAATATTTGACTGAATGCCGAATGTTGTGCTTGTTCAATTTAATAAAATTAATACTTTAATTGTGATAATTAAAATAATTGAATATTAAATATTAAGTGGCCAATTTTTGCCAATTTATTAAAAGTATTTATATACAATATATCTATCACCCCTTCAGCACATATTAACCCTCTGGAGTCTGAGGGGTTTTCTGGGTCCTGGAGGTGTTCTGACATGCTCTGACATTTGTGCTTTTTTCAGTTATTTATAAACATGTTAATTGCAAAGGTGTAAATTCACTCTATATAGCACAAACGGGGCTACCGTAATATGTGAGCAACATGTATGTACATGTTTGTATTTTTGAGAGAATATTTATGCATGGCTATTGAAAAAACAAAAACTTAAAGTGTCTGAAATAAGGCCACAAAACACATACTAAATATGTGTCCACAAGACTTTTGACTAATGAGTGTTGTTGCCTAGAGTTTTTGCTTCAAAATGATCTGAAAATCATCCTGCCTAATCATTTACACAAAACAATACATTGATTTAAATTTTATAAGACACCTTTTGTTTGGAAAGGCAATATGCTTGGAGGCGTGTTCACACCTGAGAAGACAAAGGCCGGATAATGTGCCACATACATAATGAGCTGCATATTAATTAGCCTCACACAGATGTGTCACAGGGTCCCAAAGAATGCAAGGACAAAAGAAATTATCTATATATATACATATTTTACAATTAGAAATTGTAACAAATTACAATAACAATTACAATTTTAACAATATTTCAAGTGTATTCTTTCTTTGTAAAAAGTATACATTTTATCATACGTATTAAAAAAGGTAAGGATTCATTAGTTTGAATATTGGAACAAACACTATAATAACATCTTAGTTGATAATTCAATATACCTACTTTATTTTTGACAAAACATCATATAGTATATTTAACATGAGCAGAAATTGGTGAAAAAAAGCTTACCTATTTAATGTGACAGTAGTTTTATTTACAGTCAAAACTTTATAATCTATCCAAAACTAATCACAAAATCTTGTCTAAACATTCATATTTAGTCTGTAACATATTGTGTATGATATATTAGCATATACATGTTAATTTGCAGTTTGTTGCTTATACATTGTATTTCAACATATTTCAGTCTATTTTTACTCATCTTAGTAGGCTATAGCAATATAGTTTGGATGTGTTCATGTAAATTTAATAACATGTTTACTAATGTAAATGGGAGAGTGAATGAACGGCACAGACACGCGCTGTATAACTGTAGTAAACAAAGCGCGCGCGCGCCTGTGCCGTTCATTCATCATTTAGCCTACAAACAAACACGCATTTCATATTTAAACAGTCTTTTTGCGGTTTATAGACACTATTCAATATCGCGATTAGAAAAAAGCACTTAAGAATAAATGACTTACTACATCAGCTGGATCCGTTGCTCCTCGAAATGAAACTACCAGCACTTCTGGTACATTTTCCAGGGTTATTAGATAGTATTATTCCTCACAGGGTAGGGATACGCTGTGTTCACAGCGGTAGTAAGAAACTTACTAAACATGATTTTATAATCCAGCTGGTGGGCGTTGGCATGTTTGAATGGCTTGCCTTAGATCATTTGCGTTTGAATACCGCGCGCTCTCCGTGGGCGTGGCACATTAACGCGTAATGAGGTATAATGAGCTGGAAAGAAAAATACTGAGATCTCTCTCTTTTCATACAGATTACATAAACTGAGAATATTTTTTTTATATATATATATATAAATTAATTCATTGAAAAGAAGAGAGTTCAAGCTTCATTATGGAAAAACACTCGTGCCTGTATGACAAGTAGGCCTACTGACAGAGTTACAGTTCATTTTTCGGACGCGTTTCAGAATGGACCTCACTGACGAGAGAAGGCAAAACTAGCATCATGTTTATTTTTCTTTATTTGACGAAAAGCACAACACTTTGTTTTTATTGTGAGTACCAACAAAAAAAATGGACACTTAACAGGATCTAATGATGTATAACACTAACACGTAAGATCAAAATCAACAGAGTATTTTGAGTCTCTTTTGCACTGATAAGAAAAAAAGCGAGACTATCGCGGCGGCGCGATAGCCGACCTCAGAGGGATAAAACATGATCTGGCGCCGCCCCTGGTTATAACGGCCCAAAATTAGGTCTAAATTGTGCTCGGGCTCATAATTACAGTTAATGTGTCGGGCCGGTCTCGGACACAACGGGCTCAGGTAGGGTCGGGTTTGATTTTTTTGGGCCCGATCTAAGCTCTACTCCTCATTACCCAAAGCAAGTTGTTTTGGCTTGTTGAGGCTCTCCGATAAGCAGTATCTTCACGCTAGTGTAAACCGGAAGTTCGTAACCGGCTTGTTCTACATTGCCATAACGATCACAGGAAAGATCAGAGTTCGGGAAAGTTGTTGATACTCGAAGGTGACAGGTTTTCTAAGCGAAACCCCATTCGTCGTCACTGACTCAGGGAACGAGGGTTACATACGTAACCGAGACGTTTCTTGCCATTAATGCTTGGAAAACACACAAACATCTCCTTCGATTAATAATAATGGCTAGTGCAGTGGCTGGGATTAGTAGGCTACATAAACCTACCAACGTCCTTTACCATGGTTTTTGGAATGACTTTACTTATTGTGAGAGGAAAAATGAAGTTTTAGTCGCATAACATCGGTTAATGGAAACGCCTTCATTTCGTAATAGTTTTTTGTCGACATTTAGAAAAAATCGCAAAAGTTTTGCGCAAATCTGTAATGGAAACACGCATACTGAAGTTATTTTGCACATTGCAGACGGTCCCTTCGGATCTGACTCTCGGCTGCTCATACAGTCTCACACAGATCACTGTATGTTGTGTATCACTGCGAAGGAAAGCTCGTTTTGAGGAAAATAAGGTTGTAGCTGCTTGTCTACGTTACTACGGTTGAAAATTTCCGTAGTAAATTGTTTTTTGATTTGTGTATTTTTTTGTGCAACAACGTTTAGCTCACAAGTTATTAATCCGGGAACTTTGAATCTGTGAATTTATTGTCAGTTATGTACAAGTTACAGTTTAAAACTGTCTGTATTTCTCCACTTCATCTTAGAGGATTATTAGTATCATTGATTATAGTAAGGTTGCCAATCTTTAAACTATGAGTGACTAATGCTCGATTAACTCTGCTGTGATAAAATCCAGATTTATATTTTGATATCCTCTCGCTATACTCTGTAAAGCAGTATTTCTCATCAATACTACTGTAATAATGTAATATGGTGATCTGATATTTGTGATTCCTAATAATCCACGTGACTTGAGTGCCATATTCTGAGTTTATCTGAAATATACCAGCTTTTTTTTAGGATCAGACTGACATTTAAGTATTATTTGCTAAAACCCTAAACATGTATTTTTTTAAAGATAGAAGATGAGACTCGCTTTAAAGACACATCATTTCATGCTTGATAAATATTTAAGGTTTTATTTTGTTCTATGAAAACACTGTTTTTCAGTTTTGAGTCATGGACATAATCAATATGACATGTGGAGAGATTGAGAGCGCTGGGGGGTTTGTGTACGTGATTCTGCCTGTTATACTGAATCACACACTCAATGGAGACTGTGAACAGAGCTGGTTTATAGAGGTGACCACACACACACACACACTCTCTCTCTCTCTCTCACTCACACACACACACACACACACTCTCTCTCTCTCTCTCTCTCTCACACACACACACACACACACTCTCTCTCTCTCTCACACACACACACACACACACACACACACTCTCTCTCTCTCTCTCTCACTCACACACACACACACACTCTCTCTCTCTCTCTCTCACACACACACTCTCCCTCTCTGACACACACACACACACACACACTCTCTCTCTCTCTCTCTCACACACACTCACACACACACACTCTGTCTCTTACACACACACACACACATTATCTGATTGTCTTTCATATGTTCAGGATCAGTGTGTAGCAGATCCAGGTAATCCACACAGACTGATAGATCCTGCATCATCAGTTTCTCCAGATCATCTCGTCACGTCTCGCTGTGTGAATCTGATTCATCAGATCGTCTGTGACTCTTCAGCGGTAAATCAACTCTCAACTCATCATTCGTCTGTTTTCATATTTAATCCTTCATTAACACAATTCTCTAATGTATTTAATTTCAGACTCATCACAGTCATACGACCATGTACAGGGGTGAGACACACACACACACACACACACACACACACACACACACACACACACACACACACACACAGTCTGTCCTGATTCAGATCTGATTCTGTATTGAACTGAATCTTCTGTAAGTGAATCACGATGATTATGATGTGTTTTTCAGTGAGGAATGAAACTGCATTGACTCCAAACCCGGGTGAGTTTCAGCTGATAAATGTGTGTTTAATTCACTAATAAAACACTGATTCAGATTTAGACTCAATCCAGTTTGAATGTTTACTGTCATATTTTCTTATATTTGTGATCGATGTGTGTTTTAAAGATGTGAAAGAAGTGACTCCTCCTCTCCAGCACTCAGGTAAAACATCGAGAGCTTTAAACCTCAACTCTGATATGATTTATCATTCTTATAGATCAGCTGATATCATTGCTTCATTAATTAATGTATTGGTTTGATCAGCTGATTTATCTTTATATCACTTGAATAGATCAGTGGTGGTGGCTTTTGGCTGTTTTCATTGTTCTTCTTATCATCTTCTTGATGTGTTTGATTCAGCGTAAAGGGATCTTCAGGTGAGTCGTGATCAATCTAAAAGAATCATTTCAGTAAGTAAATCTCAAGAGCTCGTGTCATTATGAATCACATTTCCCTTCATCTTCAGATTAGCGAATGTAAAACAGTGGAATCATGACAGTCTGAATAAATAAACTCAAACTCTGTGATGGATGTGATATGTAATAATCATATTCAATCTGTTGTCATATTTTTTTCACAGAAAAGTGCGGTTCATCTGTCAGTGTGAGAACAATTCAGAAAACAAGTGAGTGATTCTGTAGATGAACAACTGAGATCATGGGTTTGATTCACACAGAATGAACGAACGAATCAAATCAGCTCTTTGAATGCAGTGAGAGTTGTTTAGACAAACTAATAAACGAAATGGAGTGAATCTCACAGACTTGAACTAAATCACTTGAACATTTAAGAGGTGAAACAAGCGTTAGATGTTTTAACTTTCACACAGATCTGATGTGAATTAATCTTCATCAGCTGTAAGTGAATCTTTTGCTTTTGAGTCTTCATCTGCTAAAACTGAACGTGTTTCTCTCAGGGATCCCGAATCTGCTGTCCAAATGAAGATCAGATCTGATGCTCGTGATTTACTGAATCAATCTGAATCTGAACAGTTAAACGACTACTTGTCCAGACGATGATGTTTTTTTGATACAAGCTTCGAAGGCTCGGTGCCGAACATCACAACACTCTTTAGATAGGGACATGGAAGCTTTAGCTTAAGTTCTGTCAGGAAGACTCAATCAGCGCGTCATGTATTACCTCATCCCTATCCAATCAGGTGTTAACAGCCACAGTATAAAAGATTGGTACTTACACTTGTCTGAGTTCGCAGATGCTGACGCTGCCATTCACCTCCATCCTCCCCAACCACCACCAAGATGGTACCTTCCCCTCCATCCTCCCCATCACCACCACCAGGATGGTCCCTTCCTTACCTCCAGGGGGTCGGCTGCGGCCCCGCCTTCATCTCAGGCGGGACATGCAGATTCGGGCTAACCTCGCTTTGCTCGCTAAGGACGGGGCCTACGCCAAAGAACTCATAAATTTATGCTTGCTGAGCTGTCAATAAATGTATACAGCCTTTCAATTTATCTCCCGAGTCTTTCTGGTAGAACTAATGTTCTCCAAGCAGAGTTAATTTAACCCTCTGAGGTCGGCAATCACGCCGGCGTGATTTGCTCAGTTTTTTTCTTATCGGTTCAATCTAAAGTCCAAATACTCTGTTGACTTTGATCTTACAAACCAGTTTCATACATCAATCGATCCTGTTAAGTGCGTATTATTTTTGTGTATACTCACAATAAAAACAAACTGTTGTGCTTTTTGCCAAATAAAGAAAAATAAACATGATGTGAGTTCTGCTTTCTCTCTGTCAGTGAAGTCCATTCTGAAACGCGTCCGAAAATGAACAATAACTCAGCGAATACTCAGTCAAACAGGCATACAGACACACAGGCATGAAGCTTGAATTCTCTTCTTTTAAATGAAGTCATTTTTATAAAAAACAAATATTCTCAGTTTATGTAATCTGTATGAAAAGAGCGAGATGTCAGTCGTTCTCATCAAAGCTAATTATTTTTTATGTGACTCCGCCCACGGAGAGCGCACGCTATTCAAACGCAAATGATCTGAGGTGATCCATGCAAACTGTGAACGCCCCCATATCAGCTAGAGAAAACACATCAAGTTTATTCAGATCATTGTACTTGTTTACACCGTCTCGCAGCGCTGTGAGGAATAATACTAGCGTAATAATAATAATGGAAAATGTACCTCAGAAGTGCTGGTATTTCGAGGATTCAGCTGAGCTAAGGAATATTGTAGTAAGTTTTTTTCATTCTCAAGTGAATCGCGTTTCTGTGTGTGAATGAATGAACGGCAGAGATGCGCTGTTTATCACAACTCGCAAAAAGACAGTTTAAATTTGAATGGCGTTTCTGTGTGTAAATGAATGATCCGCTTTTAGCAAACTATATTGCTATACTGAGATGAGTAAAAATCGACTGAAATATGTTGAAATAAAATGTATTTGTGTAAGCAACGTATTAAACTGCAAATTAACATTTATATTTCTTATATAAACGAAAGACCTATGTTACAGACATATGAAAGACAACATTTCGTTGACTAGTTTTGAATAGATTATACATTTTTCCTCTAAAATATTTGCCACCTCAAATAAGCTTTTGTTTGCCAATTTTTGCTCATATGTTAAATAGCCTATAGTAGGCTATGTTTTGTCAAAAATAAAGTAATCAAATAAGATGTTATTATGTGTTTGTTCCAATGTAGCCTAGGCTATATTCAAAGTAATGAATCCTTAACTTTGAAATATGTAGGGCTGGGTTTCGTTCAGAATCTTTCGATCCGGTGCCAATTTCGATACCTCAGTTTCGATACCGATTCCTAACAATACTTTTTTCGATACCATATGTTTTAAAATTCATTTCAACATCAACAAAAAAACATTAAACACAAAGCTTTTATTTTCCACCTTAAAGGGATAGGTCACTTTGAAATAAAATTTTGGTATGTTTTAGCTTACCTCAAGGGCATCCAAGATGTAGGTGTCTTTGTTTCCGCAGTAGTTTCAATTTTGATATTTTTAGGTCAAACCGTTCTTGTCTGTCAGTCATATAATGCAGGTCTATGGTCACCACCTCAAAGAGCATGCACAGAGAAGTCCAAATTAAACAATTCCCCATCGTAAGTACACATTGATGGCCTACGACACGAAACGAGCGGTTTGTGTGAGAAAATGAACAGTATTTATATAATTTTTTACCTCTTGTACACATCCGAGATCACTTCCGGCACTTGCGCAGACTAAGCCAGAACGCGCGCACACGTCACACACTAGGAAGCGCGCGCGCCCTCAGATCACTTGGACGTGGTTTTACAGAGGTATTTTTTACAAAAAAAATTCTTATGATAGCAGGTGTTGATGGCATTACTCCAGATTTCTGTCACATGATCCTTCAGAAATCATTCAAATTTAGATCTCGATTTGCTTCTCTTTTGTGGACTGATTGCTACTGTCTGCCTTCCTGCTGGTTTGCGACTGTAAGCTCTGTATAGCTTTCTGTTTTGAATCTCTATTTACTACCATTCCTTGTTGTTTATATTGCTAAATATAACTTATCCATCACCATATATTAGATTTAGTCTAATATTGTCTATCACA
Source organism: Gila orcuttii (assembly GCA_026230005.1). Taxonomy (NCBI): domain Eukaryota; kingdom Metazoa; phylum Chordata; class Actinopteri; order Cypriniformes; family Leuciscidae; genus Gila; species Gila orcuttii. The sequence goes on along the minus strand of JAPDVR010000003.1, from coordinate 4,022,461 downwards.
TTAATCTGACATCACTAGCTTTTATTTAAATCGCTATCGCTAGAACATCGAGTTAGCATTTCTCTAGCCTGTAAACCTACCATCCGTGCTTGCCGCCTTTTAAGTGTCAGGGGGACATTGTGAATTTTTAAACCATTGAGAAATGGTTTTGGTGAAATTTTGGTGTCCCATTTGCCCTAAAAGAAATTGACATAGGCCCTATCGTATTTTCGGTAACAATTTACAATAAGGTTCATTAGTTAATATTATTTAATGTATAAACTAACAATGAGCAATACATTTGATACAGTATTTATCAAGTCAAGTCACTGCCACTCCTCCACCACCAGGGGAAATGCTCCTCCACCGACTGGGGAAATGCTCCTCCTCCGACTGGGGAAATGCTCCTCCCCCTACTGGGGAAATGCTCCTCCACTGACTGGGGAAATGCTCCTCCACCGACTGGGGAAATACTCCTCCACCACCAGGGGAAATGCTCCTCCACCGACTGGGGAAATGCTCCTCCACCACCAGGATAAATGCTCCTCCACCGACTGGGGAAATGCTCCTCCACCGACTGGGGAAATGCTCCTCCACCACCAGGATAAATGCTCCTCCACCGACTGGGGAAATGCTCCTCCACCGACTGGGGAAATGCTCCTCCACCACCAGGATAAATGCTCCTCCACCGACTGGGGAAATGCTCCTCCACCACAGGGGAAATGCTCCTCCACCACCAGGGGAAATGCTCCTCCACCGACTGGGGAAATGCTGGGAAATGCTCCTCCACCGACTGGGGAAATGCTCCTCCACCACCAGGGGAAATGCTCCTCCACCGACTGGGGAAATGCTCCTCCACCGACTGGGGAAATGCTCCTCCGCCACCAGTCACTGCCACTCCTCCACCAGTGACTTGATGGGGAAATACTCGTCCACCACCAGGGAAAATGCTCCTCCACCGACTGGGGAAATGCTCCTCCACCGACTGGGGAAATGCTCCTCCACCACCAGGGGAAATGCTCCTCCACCAACTGGGGAAATGCTCCTCCACCAAAGGGGAAATGCTCCTCCACCACCAGGGGAAATGCTCCTCCACCACCAGGGGAAATGCTCCTCCACCGACTGGGGAAATGCCACTCCTTCTACCAGTGACTTGATGGGGAAATACTCCTCCACCACCAGGGGAAATGCTCCTCCACCGACTGGGGAAATGCTGGGACTGGGGAAATGCTCCTCCACCGACTGGGGAAATGCTCCTCCACCACCAGGGGAAATGCTCCTCCACCGACTGGGGAAATGCTCCTCCACCACCAGTCACTGCCACTCCTCCACCAGTGACTTGATGGGGAAATACTCCTCCACCACCAGGGGAAATGCTCCTCCACCGACTGGGGAAATGCTGGGACTGGGGAAATGCTCCTACACCGACTGGGGAAATGCTCCTCCACCACCAGGGGAAATGCTCCTCCACCGACTGGGGAAATGCTCCTCCACCACCAGGGGAAATGCTCCTCCACCGACTGGGGAAATGCTCCTCCACCACAGGGGAAATGCTCCTCCACCGACTGGGGAAATGCTCCTCCACCACCAGGGGAAATGCTCCTCCACCACCAGGGGAAAAATTATGATCAAATAGTAGCATTTATTTCCATTTATTTCAATTGGTTTTGCCATTTCTTTGACTGTTTTTTCTTACTTTTTTGCTCTTGAGTTCGATGTGGTTGTTCATTTGTCCTTTCTTGTTTTGACTTGATGTTTGTAATGGGTGGTATGCTATCTGGGTTATTTTTCTTAAAATATAGACAGTGTTACCCCTGTCTGGCATAAAAATTAATTAACCTTATGAAAAACTAAATAATTTGTTGGTTTTGAATTTATTTACTGGACCATCACCGTCACAACTGTGCAAGAATTTGATATGCATTGGGATATTCTGGGTCCAGTACAATGTTCTCTCTAATTTTTTACTGTGCTGAGCAAATAAAAAAATTTCTGAGCGCAAACCCTTTAAACTGAGAGCAATTTCATAAAAAATCTTATATTGTCACAAAAAGAGCATGTTACCATTACCTAATGGGCTATAGCTTGATAGAATATTAGTAAATTTTATTAACTGTTAAACAAATTTTACAGTATAGTAATAATAAATGTTCAATATTTTTAACCAAACACATTTTATTAAACCAGGTTGGATTAAAAAGATATACAAACTGTTTTAACAGTTTTAACAACTTTTAGTGTAACAGTCTTCTTTGCTCTCTTGACTGGCTGTGCAGGTCTGTGAAGTTTTGGAACCTCTCTCAAAACAGCATCTGAAAACAAAGATGCACCACAATAATAAAATATCCGCCTAATTTCTTTCAGTGACTACAGACCTTGTTACAGTAACTTAACCTTTTAAATATAGTGTAAAGCTTTAGTCAGATAATTAACCACACTACTTAAACATAATATAATATATAAAATGATATAAAAATTTATATTTCAGCAAAAAGTATAAATATTGCAGTCAAACACATTAAATGCATGCATTATTACTATGCATTTATCAATATTGTAGCCTATAAAACATGTACCTTTAAAACTTCTCCCGTCTGTCCTTAATACCTTTCCTGTGGTTATAGACCTTGTCCAGATTGATAGACCTATTTGCTTGTGTAGACCGGATTCTCATTAGCTGATCCAAGTGGGTGGTGTAACAAGTACTGCTATGTAGTGTGGTAGCTACTCCGTTTCTGTGTGTACCATCTGTATATCAGGATACACGCTATGGACCAGAACTTTAGGTTCGCTACAGAGGACAAAATGAGGTAAAACACTTTAACACAAAAACCAGACAGACCAGGAAAATTACTTTTGCTGAGATGGTTTCCTTTTACTTTTGCAGGAAAATTGAAATGAATGAAAATGAAATAACAATAAAAGTAGTTAATATACTATACCTTGTGTCAAGATGATTTATGACCCTATGATTGACAGGTGGGCGGGGCTGACCTTTGACCTTCCGGAGGATGTTCCGGAGGCCCCTTTGATGTAGGGATTAACCTTTGACCTATCGATCAATCAAGTTGACAGGTGGGGGGGGCTAACCTTTGACCTTCCGGAGGATGTTCCGGAGGCCCCTTTGATGTAGGGATTAACCTTTGACCTATCGATCAATCAAGTTGACAGGTGGAGGGGGTAACCTTTGACCTTCCGTGGTCCTCCGGAGGTCCTTTGATGTAGGGATTAACCTTTGACCTATCGATCAATCAAGTTGACAGGTGGGGGGGGGCTAACCTTTGACCTTCCGTGGTCCTCCGGAGGTCCTTTGATGTAGGGATTAACCTTTGACCTATCGATCGATCAAGTTGACAGTTGTCTTTGCCCTATTGACCTTTGTATTATACGTCAAGTTGCCAGTTGTTAGGGTTGATCTGGGTTTGACAGTTGTCTTTGATCCGTATTATGATGGATGATTTTGCCATTTAGTTTTACCCCTATTGACCCCCGGGGACTTTTTGCTTTGGGAAATTCCCTCCACGCCAGCTGTGTCGGGGTTAGTGAGAAAATAATTTTTCTAATGTTACATATAGATTAGAGTTATCTTTTCAAAACAAAAATAAAATCATCTTACCGTTTCAGAGTTGAGGATCTTTTGAAAAAGTTGAAAAGAGTTCCTCTTTTGGAAAGAGTGCCTTTTGCATCTGACAGTCTCTGCGCTAAGTGTGTGCGTCTGTCTGTGTGTGTGAGACGTCACCCTATTCCTGCTGGGGAGTGAAAGTGAGAAAATATCTTACACTAACTAAAGTTGAACAACATTCATTCCTTTAAAATAAATAAAAATCATCTTACCTTTTCACTATGGTGAAGAATTGGGTTAAAGTTGAAAAGAGTTCCTCTTTTGGAAAGAGTGCCTTTTGCATTTTGACAGTCTTTGAGCTAAATGTGTGTGACATCCGATATCCTGGCATTCCTGAGCACGCTATATAAATGGGGATAGTGAGAAAAAGAGATTTTTCCAATAATGGCACATATCTTACAGTAACGTTGAAAAGCACTGATCTTTAAAATTATATAAATGAAATGTTTAATAAAATATCTTTTCAAAACAAAAAATAAATAAATACATTTTCACCTGGGTTGAAGAAGTAAATCTACCGCCATGTGTCTGGCCTCGTGGGTATAAGGGTTTGATTTAATGGAAGTTGTGAAGGTTTTATGTTTGAACTTTGACACGGGGCTTCACAGGATCTCCCTCCATATTCCAGAGGAGAGGGGATTGCTGAGGACGGTGAAAGTGAGAAAATATCTCACACTAACTAAAGTTGAAACACATTCTGTTCTTTAAAAGTATATAAATGAAATATTTGTAAAATTTACATTTACAAATATAATATTTCAGAGTTTTTCTAATAATGACACACTAACAGCAGTTGAAAAAGTTGAAAAAAACCATGCTGTTCAATTAAAAGTATATAAATTAAACAAAAATAAAATCATCTTACTGTTTCACCATGGCTGAAAAAAAAAACCCACAAGTGTTTCCCCTGAAGTCTTTTCTCTCTGTCACACCAGCGTGTGGCTGGCCTGGTATCTGTTTTTGTGACACGTTCCTGAGCCCATTGAGAAATATTTTACACAACAGTTGAAAAAGCATTGTGTTCCTTTAAAAGTGTATAAATTAAAATATATCATATATAAAATAAATAGTTTACTAATTTAACTAAAGTTGAAAAGCATGTTGTTAATTTAAAATCTTACTAAATTACTGAAGTTGAAAAGCATTCTGTTCATTTAAAATAAATATTTTACAAATTTACTGTACCCATTATGTTAGATTTAGATAAAAATAAAATCATCTTACATTTTCAACAGGGTTGAAGTAGCTCCTATCACATAGCTGTCCATATTGACCATTTAAAGTTGAAAAGAACCCCAGAGTATTTCTCTCTCTCTCTCTCTCTCTCTCTCACACCAGCGTTTGACAGTCAGAGGGGCTGTGTTCAGTGATCAGAATGAGACTGTGAATGTTTTGCTACATTTATTTCATAGTGTATAAGCATTAAAAGTTTGAAATAGATCTTTTTAAAAATATGATTTTAATTAAATCAAATGAATTCATAAAAAAACAAATATGCTATATCGGTGGTCTCTGGGGAAAACATGACTGTATTTTTTATTTATCAGGGTGCATGTAAAGAACTTTGAAATTTGCGGCTCTCACAAGTTATCTCACACATTGTGTGAAATGTTTAATAATTCCTCAAGTAGTGTCTGTGAGAAAATCCCCACATAGGCCTATTTGTAGTGAGAGAGCAACAATGAAGACTTTTAGAATCTGTGATGCCTCAGGCCGAGCCCACTGATAGCCTGCTTATAAGCTCCTTCCGATCACCAGCACATCTTCAGAGAAATACGTTACTTCGTTACTTCACAATAATGTTCAGGATATAGGGTGACCGAGCAGATGAGCCTCTGTGCATCATGTAATGTTAGTCTGCTAACACCTTTCCAGAGCCAAAGTTTTGTTCCTACTAAATTTATTTCAAAGCATAATCGTAAAAGTTTAAATATGATCTTTTAAAAATAAAAAGATTGTTTAAATTAAATCTTTACAGTTTTAATACATTCATATCTTTTAGAAGATTACTGTAATGATTTTTAACGGTGACCTAATTGTTATTAATATAGCCATAATGATTTTTGTACTGTATCCCGTACACCTAAACACGACCAAAAACAGCATTTTTACATTGTTTTTACATACTGTTTTCCATAAATTAACTAATCTCCATATTTAAATTAAATGATTATAAATATAGAATAATAACAAGTATGTTACTAAAATGAATTCAAACGATTTAAACATAGTTTTAGCTAAATGACTTTTATATAAAAAAGTATATAAATATAAAAATACCTTACATTTTCATAGTGCCGAAGATGTAGTTCTTTATGCAATGATAAAAACAGTCCAAAGTCATAAACAAAGCCCTCCTGGTTCCTTCAGTGATAAACTACAGGGTGAAATGAATGCTTGAGCCCCGAGATGCAGGACAGATGAGCCTCTGGGGTACACTGTCACAGTAAAGTTAGTGTGCTTTCCAGAGTTTTATTCATACTAAATTCATTTAAAAGCATAATATTAAAAGTTTAAATTAGATCTTTTAAAATTAAAAGACTGTTTAAATCAAAGCTTTAACGTTTTATTAAAATTGTATCTTCTATTTATCTTCTTAGAAGACTTATGTGTGATATAAATGATTTTACATAAATTTAACCTAAGGTATTATTTTTACTAAACAGTTTAAAGCAATTTTAAAATTGTAAAGCAAAAACTGTACTTTGGTATCTTAGATCTTATACAAAAATATTTCAAACAGTATCGCAGCAATTTTACTCGTCTTAATTCAAAGCATGATCTTACTTTTTCTACGGTAGCTATGATCTAGTGAAACCCTTTACTGAGAATATACTATCGGTTATCTTCTCAAAATATATATGTAGAACTTTAAAATGTTAGCATTTGTTGATGCGACAGTTTGTCTGCTGGAACAGCCTTTGGGAGAGCTGATGATACTATAGCAGGAAACATGGCCTTTGACCTCCTCCATTTTGGAGGCTTACAGCTTAGTCCTTAAGCGGCTATAGTAATTTATTGCCATGTGTAACCTGAAAAAACAAGAGGTGATAAAAAATGTTAACGATGACCTACCGCGGACCTCATGGCTACGGCTGTGAGAGGACTCCATTCATAAAGAACATTGTGGACACACAGCTCTGACGTTTTCCAAGAGTATTTTGCCCAGCCTCTTCTTTATGAATAGCCAAGACAAATAATTTCTGGACCAAAAACTTTTGCACCCACACTCCTCTTACCACCTCATCAAAAGATATGTCTAAAAGTAAGTATTGTCTTTATAATTCATTGCTACGGTGTTTTATTTAAAAAGATTGTTTATACATAAGGAAAAGACGGTATAATTCATTAGAGTTTTAAACATGCTATTGCTGTTATAGCATGCTTTGTTGCTCTTACACATTGTTATATGTTCATGTCATATATGTCATATATGATTCAGAAAAAAAAAAAAAAAAAAAATATATATATATATATATATATATATATATATATATATATATATATATATAATCCCCCCAATCCAATCACAGTTTACTGTAGTTGGCCGCTGCGGGATTTCCATAAAGGACTTTAAAATAAATGTTTTGGTTTTTATTCAGTTTTAAATCTTATTTAGATTATTTTAGTCAGACATGGTTATATGTGCATAGGCCTATTTAATTATTTAATCTGTATTTTATTCCTCTTCAATTACTTTTTAAATTTTGGTAGGCTACTTTTTAATTCTTCTTTTACTTTGTCTTTGATTTTAACTTTTAGCACTTTGCATGATAAAATTGTTTAAAATGTAAGCTATAAATGGCACAATGTGATAACCAAAATATATAAAAGTTAAGTCAAAGCTATTTATATAGCCTAGCGTTTTTCACAATACACATTCTCATAATTTAGTTATAGATTCTGACGCTGGGCACCGTCAATCGTCTTCTTTCAGATGGTTCAATATTTATGATATTATGCTCCCCTGAATGACAAAGAACTGTAAACTTCATCATCATTGTACTCGAATGCACTGCGTTACTGCCTATAGGATGATTGCATGATTTTTTCCATTTAAAATAACATGGTCTTTCCTTTTCTCTCTCTCTCTAGAGACAGCAAACACTGCAGGACAATCGGGCATCCAAGTAGAGCTTAGATCGGGCCCAAAAAATCAAGCCCGACCCGACCCGAGCCCGTGCACGTTGTGTCCGAGCCCGGCCCGGCCCGACACATTAACTGTAATTATGAGCCCGAGCCCGATTTAAACCCGACCATTTTTAATACGTGGGCCGTTATAACCAGGGGCGACGCCAGATAGTTTTTTTTAACGCAGGTGCTGAATGGGTGCTAGACCATTGACAGGGGGAAGCTGCGCAATTTTACAGTATACATATTATATAAATACTATTAAGAAATGTACAAAAATTGGCTACTTAATATTTAATATTCAATTATTTTAATTATCACAATGAAAGTTTTAATTTTATTAAATTGAACAAGCACAACATTCAGCATTCAATCAAATAGGCCTATTCTTAAAGATTCATTATTATTAATAATGTTATTTCGACATATGTGTGCGTGCAACAAGCAAGATGTGCATTTGTAAATTCGGTGACCAGCGTGCCGAGAATTGATTTAATTTATGATGAGATGCTCCAGTTCACAGGCTATGGTGACCGCGGCTCGCCGGCGCCTTCATGATTATATTGTCTGCTATATTTGCTTCTTATTAAATACAGGCAATTGGTTTATGAAAAATGTATTAAAATTAAGATACAATTTATACAAAACGAAATTCACTTTAAAGAAAGACTTTCTACAAAACAAAAAATAATGAAGTGGTCAAAATCATGCCTGAACCACTCCATGTCTCCCGATATTGCATCCTCCTATCTACTCTGTTCACTTTCATTATCAACATAGATGGAAAAAAATAACATTATAATGTTTTAATATGAAACTAAATGCGCTTATTTAAAGGCTACAACACGTACTATACACAGACTCTCTATTTGTACAAATTGCTACACATTCATTTAATTCTGAATTTTGCACACTTAAGTTGAAAGGCATTGCGTGCATTTATTAATTATTATCTTTATGAATAATGTAACAAGGACGAAGCATGTAAATTGCGTTGTTTATTTATTCAGAATCGAATGGATCGCAAATGGATCCGAATGAAGAAACGTAAAAAAAAAAAAATTAAAAAAAGAAAGAAAACCTCGCCCTCAGCGGTATGCTTGGAGAAGTAGCCTAACAAAAGAGGACATTGAAGGCTGACTATCATCCTTTCTGTCATGGCAAGCCTGCTTCATGTGTCTGCTCATCGTCGAAGTCCCCGTTTTTTTGCTGTCATAGGCGAGCAGCGCGCCGCACTTGCACTCAACAAAGCCAACACATATGTTGTCACTGCCCACGACTAATTTAAAATATTTCCATACCTCCGACTTTCCTTCATACTTGCTCAAAGTTAATTCTCCTGTTTTCTTTTTTTTCTTTACTTCTTCAAGCTCCATGTTGCACTTAAGCTACACAATACAGTGTGCGTGCGTGCGAGTGGAGGAGACGCTGCGCGTGACACGTGACGTGCTTGATCAAGGGCCCGACCCGACCCGACCCGAGCATAGTGGCGGGAAATATCGGCCCGGCCCGGCCCGCGGGTCGGGTCGGGTCGGGCCGGGCTCGGGCTCGGGTAGAGAATCTAAGCTCTACATCCAAGTAACATGTTAGTGTGGTTTATATTTATTTTTAATGAGAAACATTATAGAGTGCAACAGGCGTTTTCTGGAAGTAAAAACACCAGCGACTGTGAAAAAGGGGCGCAAGTACTCTATTGGCTGTATAATGAACTGACAGATATTTTATGTAAACAGGCAAAATCTCTTCATCTGATGGTGGCCATGTGTTTTCGCCTATCATAACTGGTTTAACTCATGGCTCCTCCCTTGAGATCAACATGACTTCTGCCGAATCAAATGTACTGGCAAATTGTAAGTGTAATAAAACAGTTTTACCTCTGTAATGTATTAAATTAATCTTAATTAAGTAGTCCGAGTTAACTATTTGGGACCAATTGGAAATTTGCATTCTGATCTAACAGCGTCATGTACAAATTTGTCATGCTCCTGGATTATTTTACTATACTACATTACTATAGCCTTTTATTTACTGCTGATGTTATCAAAGCCACGAATTAACTCAATTCATGGTTCCAATAGTAAAATAAATGAACAATTGACAGATATTTTATGTAAACAGGCAAAATCTCTTCATCTGATGGTGGCCATGTGTTTTCGCCTATCATAACTGGTTTAACTCATGGCTCCCCCTTTGAGATCAACATGACTTCTGCCAAATCAAATGTACCGGCAAATTGTAAGTGTGATACATGAGAAACTATTAAAAACAGTTTTTCGCCTATGTAATGTATTAAATTAATCTTAATTAAGCAGTCGGAGTTAACTATTTGGGACCAATTTTAAGGAAAGTTACATTCTGATCTAACAGCGTCATGTACAAATTTGAAATATTTTTGGTACTATTGAATCAGGTTTTGTAGAATAAGCCATGATGAATTTATCTTATCTGGTGTCATGCTCCTGGATTATTCAGAATTGTAAATATAGCCTTTTATTTTACGGCACTTATTTATTTTACTACAGATTTTATCAAAGCCAAATACTGTCCAAAAGGGGCAACTGGGAAAGAAGAGAAACAGGTCAATACAAGGTTAGATTCAATCTTTATATTCTTTCCCCATTTTCCTTTCCCTGTTTTAATTTTTTAATTTTTATATTCTCAGATCATCAAGGGTTTCTGAAAGCAAACACCAGTCAGTTGGTTGAAAATATGAAGAACATTGATCCAATCATTGACGATCTTGACATGCACAATAAATCAATTGTAAATGTGCGAGCGAATCCAACACGCTGGATGAAGATGAGGGAACCGCTGGACTGTGTGATGAAGATGAGGGAACTGCATGACTGTGTGAAATGTGAAAGCATTGCCAAGGACCTGGTCAACGCTTTGTGCAAGCCCATCATCAAAATGTTTTAACATATCGTAAATCTCAATTGTTTGATAAATTATCTAACGATTATACCTAACTATCAACAGTTATATGTGAAACGAGCTTCGTCGCATTAGAGATGGATTCTTGTTTATACTGAACATTTGAACCGCATGTTGAGGAGCTCTAGTGTTCTTAAATTGTTTACCGCGGTTTCATTTTAACAACACTATCGTAACACTTATCGTATTGCCGGGTGTGATTGTAATGTTTTGTATGGTGTTTTTCTTTACGCTCTCCCCCTGGATATCCGTTTCCTACAGTTACCGGTAATGTTAGTGAACTCTAGGTCTTCTCTTTGCTCATATTCGACAGTATTCACATGAATTGACTTGATTTGAACCATCATCTTCACTTGAGACATTATACCATTCTAGTTTTTAAATAGCGCTTAAATGTATATTTACCCCTTTATGCGGCTATAGAATACCGCACAAGGATCTCTGAAATATTTTTTGTGTAAAACATCTATTTAGGTCGTGTAAAACATCTATCTATGTTTTAAAAAATACACCAAAATAAAGAATTAAGACATCTTTGAGTGACCCTCAAAATCTCTGCATACAACAAAACACAGTGCATCCGTGTACGATGATTTATCAGAAAATTACTTTTTTCTGAATAATCTCACCAAGTGCAGGTGCTTGATAACTATTGAACAACCCTGAATTCGGCTACTCAATGAAAAACTCAATACATTTGAATGCGCTAAAGGTCTATAACTGAACTTTAACATCTTAATAGTTCACTTAAACTCTGCTCAAAATAAAATACATCCTAGCTACTTTCTAAACGCTTGTTACAGAGCTTATTGCGATCCATCCATACGTTTTGAACTTTTAATGTTTAATCAACATTTTGTTGGAAAACATATGGTGGATTTACTCAACTTTTTATGTCAACAGGTTCTACAGGGTAATGTCGCATTTAATTAACATTGTTTATTTCAGTAAACTTAAGTTTATTACATAAGATTAATTCAATGCCATTTAGTTGAATCAGGTTAGCATTCTTAATTTAGTCCAAAACTATTAAGTTCAAATAATCCAATTGTTTCATTTATTTAGGGATTGTGTTCAACAACCTTTACAAATATATCTAATAAGATAACCTTTTACAAAATCTTTACTCGGTAAAGACTCTTATTGGTTTTGTCGCATCCAATGCATCCCCAAAGTAGTTGTTTTTATAATGATTAAAACCGTTTTAATTATTTTTAGTATGGTCTACACTTTATGGTAAAACACTAACATATCAGAAACTCTTTTAAATATAAACATGAACAAGTCAACGATTTTTTATCTTGCTGTTAAAACACATAAATAACGTTTTATTTCAAATTGTACACCCCTATCCAGCATGATGGGAAGGGGAAATCCATAGGATCTCTGAAATATTTCATCTCTTAAATATTCTCATCTAGTATTTATTCATTAAATTATTAATGTGCAAGTATCAAGACTTATAATACCATTTTATTATAAAATTGTGAAACTCCAAAGCTCCGACACGGTCGCAAAGAATGATGAGTTAAGTGGTACAATCTTTTATTTCAACAGTATTTTTCTTTACAAAATTATGATAGACCGGCATTACATATACATAAAGTAGACAATAACTCCATTTATTTGTAATCCAACCAGAATAGAAAGTCTCTGCACGCTACCATGTCTTGGTCTAGGATATAGCTGACGAGACCTTGAACTATTTCACCAAGATCTGTTTTGGCATTTTTTGACACCAGTGACACACAGAGATCTGTTACAAACGTACACATAACGAATAGTTCGTCGACTGTGAATTCTTCACTAGATGCACACATCACATCCAGAACTTTTCTGAGGATTACACCGGTCGGCTCTATGGTGATAAAAAATGCCAAAACAGATCTTGGTGAAATAGTTCAAGGTCTGGTCAGCTATATCCTAGACCAAGACATGGTAGCGTGCAGAGACTTTCTATTCTGGTTGGATTACAAATAAATGGAGTTATTGTCTACTTTATGTATATGTAATGCCGGTCTATCATAATTTTGTAAAGAAAAATACTGTTGAAATAAAAGATTGTACCACTTAACTCATCATTCTTTGCGACCGTGTCGGAGCTTTGGAGTTTCACAATTTTATAATAAAATGGTATTATAAGTCTTGATACTTGCACATTAATAATTTAATGAATAAATACTAGATGAGAATATTTAAGAGATGAAATATTTCAGAGATCCTATGGATTTCCCCTTCCCATCATGCTGGATAGGGGTGTACAATTTGAAATAAAACGTTATTTATGTGTTTTAACAGCAAGATAAAAAATCGTTGACTTGTTCATGTTTATATTTAAAAGAGTTTCTGATATGTTAGTGTTTTACCATAAAGTGTAGACCATACTAAAAATAATTAAAACGGTTTTAATCATTATAAAAACAACTACTTTGGGGATGCATTGGATGCGACAAAACCAATAAGAGTCTTTACCGAGTAAAGATTTTGTAAAAGGTTATCTTATTAGATATATTTGTAAAGGTTGTTGAACACAATCCCTAAATAAATGAAACAATTGGATTATTTGAACTTAATAGTTTTGGACTAAATTAAGAATGCTAACCTGATTCAACTAAATGGCATTGAATTAATCTTATGTAATAAACTTAAGTTTACTGAAATAAACAATGTTAATTAAATGCGACATTACCCTGTAGAACCTGTTGACATAAAAAGTTGAGTAAATCCACCATATGTTTTCCAACAAAATGTTGATTAAACATTAAAAGTTCAAAACGTATGGATGGATCGCAATAAGCTCTGTAACAAGCGTTTAGAAAGTAGCTAGGATGTATTTTATTTTGAGCAGAGTTTAAGTGAACTATTAAGATGTTAAAGTTCAGTTATAGACCTTTAGCGCATTCAAATGTATTGAGTTTTTCATTGAGTAGCCGAATTCAGGGTTGTTCAATAGTTATCAAGCACCTGCACTTGGTGAGATTATTCAGAAAAAAGTAATTTTCTGATAAATCATCGTACACGGATGCACTGTGTTTTGTTGTATGCAGAGATTTTGAGGGTCACTCAAAGATGTCTTAATTCTTTATTTTGGTGTATTTTTTAAAACATAGATAGATGTTTTACACGACCTAAATAGATGTTTTACACAAAAAATATTTCAGAGATCCTTGTGCGGTATTCTATAGCCGCATAAAGGGGTAAATATACATTTAAGCGCTATTTAAAAACTAGAATGGTATAATGTCTCAAGTGAAGATGATGGTTCAAATCAAGTCAATTCATGTGAATACTGTCGAATATGAGCAAAGAGAAGACCTAGAGTTCACTAACATTACCGGTAACTGTAGGAAACGGATATCCAGGGGGAGAGCGTAAAGAAAAACACCATACAAAACATTACAATCACACCCGGCAATACGATAAGTGTTACGATAGTGTTGTTAAAATGAAACCGCGGTAAACAATTTAAGAACACTAGAGCTCCTCAACATGCGGTTCAAATGTTCAGTATAAACAAGAATCCATCTCTAATGCGACGAAGCTCGTTTCACATATAACTGTTGATAGTTAGGTATAATCGTTAGATAATTTATCAAACAATTGAGATTTACGATATGTTAAAACATTTTGATGATGGGCTTGCACAAAGCGTTGACCAGGTCCTTGGCAATGCTTTCACATTTCACACAGTCATGCAGTTCCCTCATCTTCATCACACAGTCCAGCGGTTCCCTCATCTTCATCCAGCGTGTTGGATTCGCTCGCACATTTACAATTGATTTATTGTGCATGTCAAGATCGTCAATGATTGGATCAATGTTCTTCATATTTTCAACCAACTGACTGGTGTTTGCTTTCAGAAACCCTTGATGATCTGAGAATATAAAAATTAAAAAATTAAAACAGGGAAAGGAAAATGGGGAAAGAATATAAAGATTGAATCTAACCTTGTATTGACCTGTTTCTCTTCTTTCCCAGTTGCCCCTTTTGGACAGTATTTGGCTTTGATAAAATCTGTAGTAAAATAAATAAGTGCCGTAAAATAAAAGGCTATATTTACAATTCTGAATAATCCAGGAGCATGACACCAGATAAGATAAATTCATCATGGCTTATTCTACAAAACCTGATTCAATAGTACCAAAAATATTTCAAATTTGTACATGACGCTGTTAGATCAGAATGTAACTTTCCTTAAAATTGGTCCCAAATAGTTAACTCCGACTGCTTAATTAAGATTAATTTAATACATTACATAGGCGAAAAACTGTTTTTAATAGTTTCTCATGTATCACACTTACAATTTGCCGGTACATTTGATTTGGCAGAAGTCATGTTGATCTCAAAGGGGGAGCCATGAGTTAAACCAGTTATGATAGGCGAAAACACATGGCCACCATCAGATGAAGAGATTTTGCCTGTTTACATAAAATATCTGTCAATTGTTCATTTATTTTACTATTGGAACCATGAATTGAGTTAATTCGTGGCTTTGATAACATCAGCAGTAAATAAAAGGCTATAGTAATGTAGTATAGTAAAATAATCCAGGAGCATGACAAATTTGTACATGACGCTGTTAGATCAGAATGCAAATTTCCAATTGGTCCCAAATAGTTAACTCGGACTACTTAATTAAGATTAATTTAATACATTACAGAGGTAAAACTGTTTTATTACACTTACAATTTGCCAGTACATTTGATTCGGCAGAAGTCATGTTGATCTCAAGGGAGGAGCCATGAGTTAAACCAGTTATGATAGGCGAAAACACATGGCCACCATCAGATGAAGAGATTTTGCCTGTTTACATAAAATATCTGTCAGTTCATTATACAGCCAATAGAGTACTTGCGCCCCTTTTTCACAGTCGCTGGTGTTTTTACTTCCAGAAAACGCCTGTTGCACTCTATAATGTTTCTCATTAAAAATAAATATAAACCACACTAACATGTTACTTGGATGCCCGATTGTCCTGCAGTGTTTGCTGTCTCTAGAGAGAGAGAGAAAAGGAAAGACCATGTTATTTTAAATGGAAAAAATCATGCAATCATCCTATAGGCAGTAACGCAGTGCATTCGAGTACAATGATGATGAAGTTTACAGTTCTTTGTCATTCAGGGGAGCATAATATCATAAATATTGAACCATCTGAAAGAAGACGATTGACGGTGCCCAGCGTCAGAATCTATAACTAAATTATGAGAATGTGTATTGTGAAAAACGCTAGGCTATATAAATAGCTTTGACTTAACTTTTATATATTTTGGTTATCACATTGTGCCATTTATAGCTTACATTTTAAACAATTTTATCATGCAAAGTGCTAAAAGTTAAAATCAAAGACAAAGTAAAAGAAGAATTAAAAAGTAGCCTACCAAAATTTAAAAAGTAATTGAAGAGGAATAAAATACAGATTAAATAATTAAATAGGCCTATGCACATATAACCATGTCTGACTAAAATAATCTAAATAAGATTTAAAACTGAATAAAAACCAAAACATTTATTTTAAAGTCCTTTATGGAAATCCCGCAGCGGCCAACTACAGTAAACTGTGATTGGATTGGGGGGATTATATATATATATATATATATATATATATATATATATATATATATATATATATTTTTTTTTTTTTTTTTTCTGAATCATATATGACATATATGACATGAACATATAACAATGTGTAAGAGCAACAAAGCATGCTATAACAGCAATAGCATGTTTAAAACTCTAATGAATTATACCGTCTTTTCCTTATGTATAAACAATCTTTTTAAATAAAACACCGTAGCAATGAATTATAAAGACAATACTTACTTTTAGACATATCTTTTGATGAGGTGGTAAGAGGAGTGTGGGTGCAAAAGTTTTTGGTCCAGAAATTATTTGTCTTGGCTATTCATAAAGAAGAGGCTGGGCAAAATACTCTTGGAAAACGTCAGAGCTGTGTGTCCACAATGTTCTTTATGAATGGAGTCCTCTCACAGCCGTAGCCATGAGGTCCGCGGTAGGTCATCGTTAACATTTTTTATCACCTCTTGTTTTTTCAGGTTACACATGGCAATAAATTACTATAGCCGCTTAAGGACTAAGCTGTAAGCCTCCAAAATGGAGGAGGTCAAAGGCCATGTTTCCTGCTATAGTATCATCAGCTCTCCCAAAGGCTGTTCCAGCAGACAAACTGTCGCATCAACAAATGCTAACATTTTAAAGTTCTACATATATATTTTGAGAAGATAACCGATAGTATATTCTCAGTAAAGGGTTTCACTAGATCATAGCTACCGTAGAAAAAGTAAGATCATGCTTTGAATTAAGACGAGTAAAATTGCTGCGATACTGTTTGAAATATTTTTGTATAAGATCTAAGATACCAAAGTACAGTTTTTGCTTTACAATTTTAAAATTGCTTTAAACTGTTTAGTAAAAATAATACCTTAGGTTAAATTTATGTAAAATCATTTATATCACACATAAGTCTTCTAAGAAGATAAATAGAAGATACAATTTTAATAAAACGTTAAAGCTTTGATTTAAACAGTCTTTTAATTTTAAAAGATCTAATTTAAACTTTTAATATTATGCTTTTAAATGAATTTAGTATGAATAAAACTCTGGAAAGCACACTAACTTTACTGTGACAGTGTACCCCAGAGGCTCATCTGTCCTGCATCTCGGGGCTCAAGCATTCATTTCACCCTGTAGTTTATCACTGAAGGAACCAGGAGGGCTTTGTTTATGACTTTGGACTGTTTTTATCATTGCATAAAGAACTACATCTTCGGCACTATGAAAATGTAAGGTATTTTTATATTTATATACTTTTTTATATAAAAGTCATTTAGCTAAAACTATGTTTAAATCGTTTGAATTCATTTTAGTAACATACTTGTTATTATTCTATATTTATAATCATTTAATTTAAATATGGAGATTAGTTAATTTATGGAAAACAGTATGTAAAAACAATGTAAAAATGCTGTTTTTGGTCGTGTTTAGGTGTACGGGATACAGTACAAAAATCATTATGGCTATATTAATAACAATTAGGTCACCGTTAAAAATCATTACAGTAATCTTCTAAAAGATATGAATGTATTAAAACTGTAAAGATTTAATTTAAACAATCTTTTTATTTTTAAAAGATCATATTTAAACTTTTACGATTATGCTTTGAAATAAATTTAGTAGGAACAAAACTTTGGCTCTGGAAAGGTGTTAGCAGACTAACATTACATGATGCACAGAGGCTCATCTGCTCGGTCACCCTATATCCTGAACATTATTGTGAAGTAACGAAGTAACGTATTTCTCTGAAGATGTGCTGGTGATCGGAAGGAGCTTATAAGCAGGCTATCAGTGGGCTCGGCCTGAGGCATCACAGATTCTAAAAGTCTTCATTGTTGCTCTCTCACTACAAATAGGCCTATGTGGGGATTTTCTCACAGACACTACTTGAGGAATTATTAAACATTTCACACAATGTGTGAGATAACTTGTGAGAGCCGCAAATTTCAAAGTTCTTTACATGCACCCTGATAAATAAAAAATACAGTCATGTTTTCCCCAGAGACCACCGATATAGCATATTTGTTTTTTTATGAATTCATTTGATTTAATTAAAATCATATTTTTAAAAAGATCTATTTCAAACTTTTAATGCTTATACACTATGAAATAAATGTAGCAAAACATTCACAGTCTCATTCTGATCACTGAACACAGCCCCTCTGACTGTCAAACGCTGGTGTGAGAGAGAGAGAGAGAGAGAGAGAGAAATACTCTGGGGTTCTTTTCAACTTTAAATGGTCAATATGGACAGCTATGTGATAGGAGCTACTTCAACCCTGTTGAAAATGTAAGATGATTTTATTTTTATCTAAATCTAACATAATGGGTACAGTAAATTTGTAAAATATTTATTTTAAATGAACAGAATGCTTTTCAACTTCAGTAATTTAGTAAGATTTTAAATTAACAACATGCTTTTCAACTTTAGTTAAATTAGTAAACTATTTATTTTATATATGATATATTTTAATTTATACACTTTTAAAGGAACACAATGCTTTTTCAACTGTTGTGTAAAATATTTCTCAATGGGCTCAGGAACGTGTCACAAAAACAGATACCAGGCCAGCCACACGCTGGTGTGACAGAGAGAAAAGACTTCAGGGGAAACACTTGTGGGTTTTTTTTTTCAGCCATGGTGAAACAGTAAGATGATTTTATTTTTGTTTAATTTATATACTTTTAATTGAACAGCATGGTTTTTTTCAACTTTTTCAACTGCTGTTAGTGTGTCATTATTAGAAAAACTCTGAAATATTATATTTGTAAATGTAAATTTTACAAATATTTCATTTATATACTTTTAAAGAACAGAATGTGTTTCAACTTTAGTTAGTGTGAGATATTTTCTCACTTTCACCGTCCTCAGCAATCCCCTCTCCTCTGGAATATGGAGGGAGATCCTGTGAAGCCCCGTGTCAAAGTTCAAACATAAAACCTTCACAACTTCCATTAAATCAAACCCTTATACCCACGAGGCCAGACACATGGCGGTAGATTTACTTCTTCAACCCAGGTGAAAATGTATTTATTTATTTTTTGTTTTGAAAAGATATTTTATTAAACATTTCATTTATATAATTTTAAAGATCAGTGCTTTTCAACGTTACTGTAAGATATGTGCCATTATTGGAAAAATCTCTTTTTCTCACTATCCCCATTTATATAGCGTGCTCAGGAATGCCAGGATATCGGATGTCACACACATTTAGCTCAAAGACTGTCAAAATGCAAAAGGCACTCTTTCCAAAAGAGGAACTCTTTTCAACTTTAACCCAATTCTTCACCATAGTGAAAAGGTAAGATGATTTTTATTTATTTTAAAGGAATGAATGTTGTTCAACTTTAGTTAGTGTAAGATATTTTCTCACTTTCACTCCCCAGCAGGAATAGGGTGACGTCTCACACACACAGACAGACGCACACACTTAGCGCAGAGACTGTCAGATGCAAAAGGCACTCTTTCCAAAAGAGGAACTCTTTTCAACTTTTTCAAAAGATCCTCAACTCTGAAACGGTAAGATGATTTTATTTTTGTTTTGAAAAGATAACTCTAATCTATATGTAACATTAGAAAAATTATTTTCTCACTAACCCCGACACAGCTGGCGTGGAGGGAATTTCCCAAAGCAAAAAGTCCCCGGGGGTCAATAGGGGTAAAACTAAATGGCAAAATCATCCATCATAATACGGATCAAAGACAACTGTCAAACCCAGATCAACCCTAACAACTGGCAACTTGACGTATAATACAAAGGTCAATAGGGCAAAGACAACTGTCAACTTGATCGATCGATAGGTCAAAGGTTAATCCCTACATCAAAGGACCTCCGGAGGACCACGGAAGGTCAAAGGTTAGCCCCCCCCCACCTGTCAACTTGATTGATCGATAGGTCAAAGGTTAATCCCTACATCAAAGGACCTCCGGAGGACCACGGAAGGTCAAAGGTTACCCCCTCCACCTGTCAACTTGATTGATCGATAGGTCAAAGGTTAATCCCTACATCAAAGGGGCCTCCGGAACATCCTCCGGAAGGTCAAAGGTTAGCCCCCCCCACCTGTCAACTTGATTGATCGATAGGTCAAAGGTTAATCCCTACATCAAAGGGGCCTCCGGAACATCCTCCGGAAGGTCAAAGGTCAGCCCCGCCCACCTGTCAATCATAGGGTCATAAATCATCTTGACACAAGGTATAGTATATTAACTACTAATAAACAATGAGATTGTATAAACAATGGAGTTGTCTCTTTCTCTTTCCCTTTAAAGAAATGTAGGTTTTGAGCTCCTTTTGTGGTTACTTGATCTAATTAAATCTATTTGTATTATATTTATTTACTTTGGTATTTAAATCGTGTTTTTGTATATGAAATTTGTTTTAATAGACTTGAATTCAACTTTAGTTTTATGTCATTTCTCGTGTTCTAATTTATTATAGTTTTTTGGAGCTTTGTTTCTTATTAATTTGGCTGAATTAGAACCTCTAAACCAGAAAAGAAAAATACAATTCAAATAACAGATTATTTAACGAAAAATAACAATTTAACAGAAAATAATACAAAACTTCACAGTAATTCACTGTATAGATAAACAGTTTTCACTCCATGGAACAATTGTGTGTTAGTATGCAAACACAATCAGTCCTTTGAATCCAACGATGAAATCAACAAAGGTGAAAGTCTCTTGGAATGGTTGTAGTGCAAAATGTATTAGGTAACAATCAGTTCTGTACGATACTCAGTGTTGAGGTAATTGCTGAGAAATACCACAAAGGATGAATTCCTCTTGTGACATCAGATAAGGCACTGGTCACTCGATGAATCGCAGGATTTCTTGTCTCTTTTAGGACTTTTCAGCTGGGAGGCTCGCCATCTCAGGATCACAGCTTATTCCCGAATCTCAAAAAAACCTGACCTGTTTATACAAACAGCGCCATAAACATCATAGGCCATTAGTATGACTTTTAAACTCAATATATCTTTCATATATTAACTCAACTAGGTGAAAAAATACTATTTGAGCACTTTTGTTACTCAATGCATTACAAATCATTTCCCTAAATTATATTACTCTGCTTATTTAGCATTTGTGAGGTCTTCAGAAATACAATACATACAGTTACAACACATTACACATACCATCTGAACAATAAAGACATATAAACCCATATAAAACACTTCAGAACGTGAATATAACTCATTAACACTTAATTTCAGATAATTGAATATTATATTATCATGAAACTCACCAAATCCGGGGGATTTCAATACACAATTAATCAGTCACATCGGATTCTACAGGGCTCGCAATCGGCTATCATCCACTCCAAAATCAACCATTTATCACACTAGAATAACCCAAATAAGATTATAATAAGGGTTATAACATTTGCGGACAAACAGAATAATGTCCGCTGTATTTATTGCACTGTCATGTTTCCCCAACAGCTCGTTCACACGGGTGCTCCAATGAACATGCTGCCCGAGATACTGAGATCGAAGTTTTTCCATCTTAGCTCTGGCAAAGCAATGAGCATCAATAATGCTAAGATTGCTGCACTGCAGGGAGACATGAGCTGAGCTAGTTCTTCCAACACATCTCCGAGAACAGTAATTGCAACTCTGTACTTGTAATCAGATCGTTTTTTGAGATAGTATTTCGCAATCGGTTCGTCGTTGTCTGCTTCTTTTGTACAGTACTCCGTTACAGTTTTTTACAATCACTTTGTTACTATTTTCAGAACCTTGATGTCATTTTTCACAACTCTAGACACAAAATTCACAACCAATGATTAAAATGCAAATTTTTCAAAACTCTAACCCTTTTCTCAATTGCTTGGATACAATACACATAAAACTTAGATCATTTGTTCATTCAACAAAAATCACCTGTTCAATATGACACAACTTAACATCAAATTACTACTACCGTAATTCCTCAAATAAAAAACGGTATTCAAATAAACGCCGGGCCTCTGATAGTGGCCGGGGGCGTGGTCAACGCGGACAAATAAAGGCCGGTCTCAAATTAAGGCCGGGGAAAAATTAGTGTACACTCAAAGACGGACGCGCTCAGCGCTTGTCATATATCACAACTATTCAGTGTTTTTAACCACATGTTTATTTTAGGTTTCAGACATTTAAATAGATAATATTTATAGCAAAACAATACATTTATAGTTTGTAAAATACACAATGGTGTCTATGGAAGCAGCAATAACAATCCTTTCAAATATATTTGGCGACGTGTTTTATTCATATCAAATACACAGTGTAAGTAACTATAAAGTTTACTCTATTCTTCTCCCAGTTCACTGGCCACTTACTTTCATGTATTTCGGGAGAAACTGAAGAATTCACACGCTGTAACGTAATAAATCCAACAGACAGGAATCTCTGAACTGCGGTGCCCATCTCACATTACAGATCAAGATCATTTATAAAGGGTTTTAAACGACAGAACAAACTCACTTACACGGATTTGAGAGTCAGAATAGAAGATAGTTGATGACATGGTAAGCAAGTTTGTTAATATTTAGAAATAAAAGCGCTACATCTGTCATACAGCGCTTATTTTGGCTGTGGTGAACACGTGCCAAGCATGACGCGTCACCATGGAAACTTGGCTGGCGGGCAGGCGGGGATCGCGAATTAGAAATAAAGGCCTGCCTCTAATAAAAGCCTGCTTCAAATAAAAGCTGGCTACCATCTGCAGTTCAGGTAAATAAAGGCCCCGGTTTTTATTTGAGGAATTACGGTATTTCAAAAGGCAATTCACACATTACATTTCAAATGAGTGTCTATTCATTTCCTTACAATGATCTAACTATCAATTGATACAACTGCTCAAAATGATAACTAACTGTTGCATTACTCTTAATGCATAGTTGTATGGAAACAGACAAACAATCTTCCATGTTTACAGTCATAGGTGTCATTTACACTGGGGACGCTGGGGACATGTCCCCACCACTTTTTGAAATGGCTGATTTTGTCCCCACCACTTTTTGAAAGCATTTGGTTAAAGTGTTCTGAAAAATCAAGCGAACCAAGAAATGTTAAAGGTTTATTTGCACAAAATAAAACATGTAATGCAGTTTAGATACGGAAAGAAACAATGTACATTGTCCAAAAAAAGTAACTTAAACAAAATAAACTATTACTGATTCTAAAATAACCCAAAAACATGCATGCGCCGATCAGTAACTTGAACAAATTCTTGACACAGTTTCTATACACTCTCTCTCGTTTGTGACATTGAAGAGCGCAGCCAGGTCTTCAGGCGTCTCAAGCACTGAAGCTTATCTCTGCTTCAGCAAATGAGGCAGGAACAATGAGCAACAAACGCAGAAGTGCCTCAACTTGACTGAAGAGACCACGGACCTCGGGAACCATGTTCCTCATGATTTCTGTCACTTCTGAGCAGGTTTTGTAGGTGTAATTGGCAGTGAACATGGCCAGCTGCACCTTTAGGGAGTGGAACTGCAGCTCTGGATACAGGTCAACCACGTCATCAACTTGACCAGAGAGTAGGACTTTCTCCAGCTTGACCAGGTGCTGTAGCCCTTCCTGTTCAAACCGCTTTGTCAGCTGTGTTGTTACAATGTCAAGGACTTGGAAGAACTGTACACGGTAGTACTCCTGATCTGTGGATGGAACGTAGGGCTCAGCTGGGCCAGCATGTCTCCTCTGTGGCTTTCGTAAATGTGGCATCTTTATTGGTTCGATGTCCAAAGATGTAACCAGATTAGTTGCACTGGTGTAGACTGTGATGAATGCTTCTTTGGTTCGTTGGCTCTGAAAGTGTTTTTTCACACAGTCAACTGCACTTAACATCCCTCCAACTGTTTTCCCTCTCCCCTGCAGTGAAGTGTTCAGGCCCTCTAACCCCATTATCACCTCTTTTGCCAGAAACAGGCCAAGGACTGTGATGCCCTTTCGGAACCGCTCATGAAGGCCATTAGTTCTAGAAGCTGTGTCGGATGTGTTGGACGAAGCCATCTCTTCCAATGCAGCCAATTGACCAATATATTGACCTCATATTGACCAAGGATGGCGTAAATGGTTGGGGTGCGCACTGTCCATCGTGTTGGGCACAAAGGTTTGAGTGTGATGTAGGAACCACTTGTGGACTTTGCAACAGACTTGAAAAAGGTCTTAAATTTGCCTGATTGTCCAAACAAGCACCCCAACTCATGGGTCCACTGCAATGCATCCCTCACAATCGCTGTGGTTGAGAAAGCTGCTTGCATGACCAGGTTGACGCATTGAGGCCCACAGTGAACATAAATAGCAAGTGGCTGTTCTTTTCTGATGTGAGCCTGTACTCCCGACAGATGTCCTGACATATTGGCTGCTCCATCATAGGTCTGGCCACGCAGTCCTGAAAGGGGTAGGTTCAGACGGAGTAGCACATCAGAGACAATCTTAGAAATTTGCTCACCTGTGGTGGAAGAAGTTTCATAGAGGCCAATGAATTCCTCTTGTGGTTCCAAGTCAGAGTCAACGTAGCGGAGACAGATGGACTCCTGCTCTGTGCCACTTATGTCCTGTGTTCCATCAATTATTACTGAATATTGGACCACTGGTAAAGCCAGGATTCCCTCTGCAATGTTGCGGATGATGGTATTGCTCATTAAACTTAGCATTTTGTTTTGAACGACAGGGCTGGTGTAGCTGTGGTTCCGTTTTAACCAGTGCCCAAGGGCAGGATAATCCCCTCCTCATTTCCATGCCCTCTTAAAGCTAGGCTTTGTTGGGCCAAGTACTTAACAGAGCTTAATATTTTTAGTAAGTTTGACCTGGCCTCCTCTTGTGCAGTTGCCAAAACACTGGATAGTTGGGCATTAATTGATTTTGGCTCATAAATGTGCGTAGTCACTGCAATGTTGTGTGTTTTGCTGCTTGAGTGTCGCTCAAAACCCTCCACAGCCCGTTTCCAGTTCCTAAAGCCTATCAAAATAAATGTTGGCTCTGTAGTTTTGGCTAGTGAAGATGTTTGCTTTGAAAAGGCCTTGGTACAATAAAAGCACAAAACTCCTTTCAGTCAAGGACAGTAGTGTAACCAAGGGAAATCATTGAACCAGCTCTTCTGAAATCGAAGCGTCTCTTGTTGGCCAACTTCTGCACCTCAATAAACTTGGGATGAGGGTGATGTGGCTCAGTCAAAGGGTAATTTTGTTCTGCCTCAGATTCTACTTGTTCCTCATCTACTGTGCCTTCATGCTCGGATTCCTCATCCTCATTGTTCGGATTTGGCCCTTTCTCCCTGACATCAGCCCTAGCACCAACCACTGCCTGCTGCAGATCCTATTGAAATACACTACTCACAATAAGTTAGGGATATTGTTATTTACATGAGTGCTATTCCTATTTGGTCTGAATTTTAATGAAATAAGTAAAAGTATCCTTTGATATTACTAATAATGAATGAGAAGAAACACCATTTGTATTAGTGATATATGTATTACCCCAAAAATGTAGACAATAACAAGGGTAGCCCCACATAACAAAAATTGACAATGTCAGTAGCGGGTGTTTCCACCATTTGCCGAAATGACAGCTTGACAGCGACGTCTCATGCTCCTCACTAGCCTCATGATGTTGTCCTGAGGCAATGCTTATCGCTCACCTCGCCTTCTCCAGCAACACTGACGACCATCATTTCTGTGCAAGGTGACCCGACACTCGTCAGTGTTGCTGGAGAAGGCGAGGTGAGTGATACGCCGAGGTCTTTATTTTAAATTTTCAAATACTTTTAAAGTGTATGATCCACTTTTTAAATTGATCAAATAAAATCTCAATATACATTACTTTTTCTAAAGTACAGGTCCTTCTCAAAAAATTAGCATATTGTGATAAAGTTAATTATTTTCCATAATGTAATGATAAAAATTAAACTTTCATATATTTTAGATTCATTACACACCAACTGAAATATTTCAGGTCTTTTATTGTTTTAAAACTGATGATTTTGGCATACAGCTCATGAAAACCCAAAATTCCTATCTCAAAAAATTAGCATATTTCATCCGACCAATAAAATAAGTGTTTTTAATACAAAAAAAAGTCAACCTTCAAATAATTATGTTCAGTTATGCACTCAATACTTGGTCGGGAATCCTTTTGCAGAAATGACTGCTTCAATGCGGCGTGGCATGGAGGCAATCAGCCTGTGGCACTGCTGAGGTGTTATGGAGGCCCAGGATGCTTCGATAGCGGCCTTAAGCTCATCCAGAGAGTTGGGTCTTGCGTCTCTCAACTTTCTCTTCACAATATCCCACAGATTCTCTATGGGGTTCAGGTCAGGAGAGTTGGCAGGCCAATTGTGCACAGTAATACCATGGTCAGTAAACCATTTACCAGTGGTTTTGTCACTGTGAGCAGGTGCCAGGTCGTGCTGAAAAATGAAATCAGATGGAAGCATGAAGTGCTCCAAAATCTCCTGATAGCTAGCTGCATTGACCCTGCCCTTGATAAAACACAGTGGACCAACACCAGCAGCTGACATGGCACCCCAGACCATCACTGACTGTGGGTACTTGACACTGGACTTCAGGCATTTCCTCCAGACTCTGGCACCTTGATTTCCGAATGACATGCAAAATTTGCTTTCATCCGAAAAAAGTACTTTGGACCACTGAGCAACAGTCCAGTGCTGCTTCTCTGTAGCCCAGGTCAGGCGCTTCTGCCGCTGTTTCTGGTTCAAAAGTGGCTTGACCTGGGGAATGCGGCACCTGTAGCCCATTTCCTGCACACGCCTGTGCACGGTGGCTCTGGATGTTTCTACTCCAGACTCAGTCCACTACTTCCGCAGGTCCCCCAAGGTCTGGAATCGGTCCTTCTCCACAATCTTCCTCAGGGTCCGGTCACCTCTTCTCGTTGTGCAGCGTTTTTTGCCACACTTTTTCCTTCCCACAGACTTCCCACTGAGGTGCCTTGATACAGCACTCTGGGAACAGCCTATTTGTTCAGAAATTTCATTTTGTGTCTTACCCTCTTGAGGGTGTAAATGATGGCCTTCTGGACAGCAGTCAGGTCGGCAGTCTTAGCCATGATTGTGGTTTTGTGTAATGAAACAGGCTGTGAGTTTTTAAAAGCCTCAGGAATCTTTTGCAGGTGTTTAGAGTTAATTAGTTGATTCAGATGATTAGGTTAATAGCTCGTTTAGAGAAACTTTTCATAATATGCTAATTTTTTGAGATAGGAATTTTGGGTTTTCATGAGCTGTATGCCAAAATCATCAGTATTAAAACAATAAAAGACCTGAAATATTTCAGTTGGTGTGCAATCTCCTTCTCCTCCTCTTCCTCTATCTCCTTCACCTCTTCCTCTACCTAGGCCTCTTCCTCTATCTCCTTCTTCTCCTCTTCCTCTATCTCCTTCTCCTCTTCCTCTACCTGGACCTCCTCCTCTACCTCCTTCTCCTCCTCCTCTACCTCCTTCACCTCTTCCTCTACCTCCTTCTCCTCTTCCTCTACCTCCTTCACCTCTTCCTCTACCTGGGCCTCCTCCTCTACCTCCTTCTCCTCCTCCTCTACCTCCTTCACCTCTTCCTCTACCTCCTTCTCCTCTTCCTCTATCTCCTTCTCCTCCTCCTCCTCTTCCTCTACCTCCTTCACCTCTTCCTCTACCTGGGCCTCCTCCTCTACCTCCTTCTCCTCCTCCTCTACCTCCTTCACCTCTTCCTCTACCTCCTTTTCCTCTTCCTCTATCTCCTTCTCCTCCTCTTCCTCTATCTCCTTCACCTCTTGATCTACCTAGGCCTCTTCCTCTATCTCCTTCTTCTCCTCTACCTCCTTCTCCTCCTCCTCTACCTCCTTCACCTCTTCCTCTACCTCCTTCTCCTCTTCCTCTATCTCCTTCTCCTCCTCTTCCTCTATCTCCTTCACCTCTTCCTCTACCTAGGCCTCTTCCTCTATCTCCTTCTTCTCCTCTTCCTCTACCTGGGCCTCCTCCTCTACCTCCTTCTCCTCCTCCTCTACCTCCTTCACCTCTTCCTCTACCTCCTTCACCTCTTCCTCTATCTCCTCCTCTTCCTCTATCTCCTTCACCTCTTCCTCTACCTAGGCCTCTTCATCTACCTCCTTCTTCTGCTCTTCCTCTATCTCCTTCTCCTCTTCCTCTACCTGGGCCTCCTCCTCTACCTCCTTCTCCTCCTCCTCTACCTCCTTCACCTCTTCCTCTACCTCCTTCATCTCCTCTTTGAGCTCCCCCTCTTATTCTCACTCTTCTTCTTCTTCTTCTAGCTCCTTCCATTTTTGTTGAAGACAGGTGAACTCACCTGCTGCCTTTTATAGCACACCTGAGTGCTGCGTTTTCAAATTAGCACATGTGTGCTTCCACGCCTGATGGATGTGCATATCCAATTCATTCATTAGTGTGGTCAATGGCAAACCGGGGCTTTGTAATGACAAGGAAGTAACCTCACAATCCTTATCTGTGTCTAAGGTGTGAAAATGTGTGTAGAGTTTTACAAATCACTGTGTGTCATGTTTTGCAAAAAGGGTGAAGCTGACAACATGCTTACAATTGTGCAAATCTAGGCTGGTGTTTTGCTCCTTGAGTGTAAGGTTTTGCTAATAGTGGGAAAGTTTTAATTTTAGTGTGTAAGCAATTGAAAAAAACTGTAATACTAAATAATTATGAATTTTGAGTGACTATTTCTTAGTCCATCCACATATGAAAACTATTCAAGGGATCACTGCATCACTGTCTTTACTGGGTGCAAAGCCGTACGCAGGGTTTTATAAATACAGAGGTCCCAAAAAAATATCTTGCTAGGGGGGTTCGAGGACATGCCCCCTCAAGAAAATATAGATTTTCCTGATCTCGACATGTGCATTTTAAGGTGTTTTGAAGGCCAAGAAAAATGGACAACAGTTGCTTTAAAAGCATGTCAGTGGGCAGTAGCATGAAGTATTTTATCAGATATTTTTAAACATGAGAATCAGTTTAAATGTCGCAATTAATGATCCACACTACAAAATGGAAATGCAGAATGTTTAAGCTTATTGTTGAAAATATACAAACACATATTCGAAACGGGATTGGCCTTAAATAAGAAATGATTCAAGGATTATTTTGCATAGATCTTACATTTCAAATAAACGCCAATGCAATCCTTCTGTGTCCAGAGGCATATAAGCAATTAGTATGAGCATCAAAGGTCAGTTTCAGCCACTTTTTCTTTCCTAAATTAATCAATGTTTTTGGACTAATCTGTTCATTTAATCAATGGTTCAATTGCTCATTCATAAAGAATCACTTGTCGCCACCTTCTGGCTTAATGATGCAAGTTGTGCAAACACAGACAAGCGGAGTGATACGAACAGTGAGAAGTCTCAGTGCTGATACTGGGGAAATATTCGAACACATTCGAGGTAACGCCATACAAATACATTTATACAGTATATTTATAATAATAATGGCAATATATTTAATAGGGTGCTTGTGTTGTTAAATTGAGCTTAAAGTTTCCACTGTCTTTGATCAAACCTATTATTTCTGTCGGTCATTGAAAACTTCTATCGAAAAACAGCTGTTTAGTTTAGCTACTTGTATGATCGTTAACTGAAGCGTGAAGCGTCGCCCATGAATGATGGGAATTGGACTTCTGGGAGCGAGGTTAATATTCCGGAGACGGTTCCCTCAGGTTGTGATGACGACAGCGCCAGCCTAACAGTCTGATGCCGGAAGTGGGCGTGGCCAGGCATTGCGCTACTTCTGTGTTTCAAAGTTTAAAACAATGCTAATATCATTTTTTCTAACGATTACAAATGTTTATTTAATATATATATATATATCAAATATTATAAAATATAATAATTATGTTTTGTCCTATTAACAAAAGACAGGCAATGTACTATTAACAAATGTTAATAGTTTTTTAAAAGTTAAAATGATACTTTATGCATTTGTTTTGTGTCAAATGATTAACAATATAAATTGAACAAAGCTTAAAACAAACAAAATAATAAAACGAAAACAAAGCTTGAACATTTGATTTAATTGAAAAGCATTTTTTAAATAAAATGTGTTT
Source organism: Gila orcuttii (assembly GCA_026230005.1). NCBI lineage: Eukaryota > Metazoa > Chordata > Actinopteri > Cypriniformes > Leuciscidae > Gila > Gila orcuttii. Next base: position 3,992,180 of record JAPDVR010000003.1, on the reverse strand, counting down.
TTTTCCCCCTGAAATAGCAAAAGCATCGCACACTAGCTGTACCTGCTCTAAATAAATAATAGTAATTAAATAAAAATTCAAAATCGAAATAAATAAATTATATAAAACAAAATCAAACCAAAGAAAATAAATCTTATTAAAGTTATGCAGGCACACATTTAACAATAATTTTCAAGTGACAAATAAAATAAATCAAAATTCCATACACATGGAGTTAATCCTGACGATTCCTGAGGCGCCTTTCGTCATGACACTCGCTTTTTTTTCGAAGATTTATTTTCTTTGGTTTGATTTTGTTTTTTTAATAATTTATTTTATTTAGTTCGATTTTGTATTTTTATTGAATTACTATTATTTATTTAGAGCAGGTACAGCTAGTGTGTGATGCTTTTGCTATTTCAGAGGAAAACAATAATTTTATTTAATTAATAATTTTTGTTTCAGTCCACCATATAATTATGTTGTTTGATCTATGAAAAAAAGTTAGTTGTGAAATGGTTGAATATTAACAAACGTTAATAGTTTTTTTAAAAGTTAAAATAATACTTTATCCATTTGTTGTGTCAAATGATTAACAATATAAATTGAACAAAGCTTTAAACAAAAAAAATATAAAATGAAAATTGAATTTATTTTACAAAAACATGTGCTATATTTCAGATCAATATATTTTTTTTCCTTAAAATTATTCTCATCTGAATTACAAATAATTTATTTCTGTATAATACTATGACTAAAAACGAATTTGATGTTTCTTTTTTAATCAATAACTTAAAAATAAACAGATTAGTGCTCTGTTTGAGGACAAGAAATTAAAACCAATGCAATATGATGAATGTCCAAAAGATGGCACCGACAGACTGTTTTAAACGAGGTTGGATAAATATTTCTTGCTTTTAAACAGTGTACGTGTGCGTGTGTGTGTGTGTGTGTGTGTGTGTGTGTGTGTGTGTGTGTGTGTGTAACCCTAACGTTACATTATAGGATCAAAATGGCAATATCCGAAATCCTTGTCGGGAATTTTGTTTTGTTTTTGAAAACGGCTTATAAATCAGACTAAGTGATGTTTTTTGAAAATGCAGAAAGTTATATGTGATAGGGTTAGTGTAGGGGGGTAGAATACACAGTTTGTATAGTATAAAAATCATTATGTCTATGGAAAGTCCCCATAAAACATGAAAAAATAACATTGCTTGGTCTGTTGAAATGAGAGGCCTGTCTGATCAAGTTGAAACCTCGTCATCCCCGTCTCATCAGCTGGACTGAAAGAAGTTTCAGTGCTGGACGCTGAAAACATGTCTCAGAGCAAAGGTCACAAGTGACACTTGACAGTATTGCTGTGTGTCATGACCAACAGGACAAACTTGACAGTATTGATGCAAAACATATATGCCAACAGTTAATTTCTGTTAAAGGGATAGTTCACTTATTTAAAAATGAAAATTCTGTCATCATTTACTCACTCTCAAGTTGTTTCAAACCAGATTCTTTCTTCTGCTGAACACAAAAGAAGATATTTTGAAGAATGTCGATAACCAAACAGTTGATGGTAGCCATTGACTTCCATAGTATTTTTTTTTCCTACAATGGAAGTCAATGGCTACAATCAACTGTTTGGTTATCGACATTCTTCAAAATATCTTCTTTTGTGTTCAGCAGAAGAAAGAAACTGGTTTGAAACAACTTGAGAGTGAGTAGCCTAAATGATTTTCGTTTTTGGATGAACTATATCCTTTTAATGAAAGATGCAGACGTGTTTGGCTTCTTCAAAAAGCAAGGAACAAGACAGTATTGCACTATTGCATTGCACTATGAACGGAGTAAAGTTAAGTCTCTGTTAAACTGCCTCCTTGTCTTTATTAGTTACCTGTAACATTACAGAATTAATGAATTAACGTATTGTTAAGGTCAACATAGACTAAAAACCTTAATACATTATCCTATTAATTTCCTGACTCCTCCACTTCTGTGGATGTCCCCAGTCCCCACCAATCTCAAAATCAAACCTACGCCCTTAAAGAGAAGTATAAACATATACCATTTCGATGATAACATGCCTCTGAAGTTTGACTTTTTGCACCATTACAATACTTATAGGCAACTAGTCATCATATCGTCCTCTCCATGAAACACATGTTAATGCTCAGTAGTACACACATATGGTTCTTTAATGTATTTGCATTTTACTAAAATGGAAATTGGACTGAAATTCATTTTCTATGGGCATATATGCGGCTGAAACAGGTAGTGCATCCCAAATTTTTCAACATTAACATTTTAATATAACGTTATAGTCATGGCCTTTAGAAACATGTTGTTTTGAGGAGGTGTGGTAGTGCACTATAGGCTCCTGTGGCACGGCCTAAGCTTTTGTCCTTAATGGCATTTTTTCCTTGCATTACTTTTACTTTTATACTTTAAGTAGTTTTGAAACCAGTACGTTTACACTTTTACTTTAGTAAAAAGCTTGAGTTGATACTTCAACTTCTACAGAAGTCTTTTTAAACCCTAGTATCTATACTTCTACTTGAGTAACGAATGTGAATACTTTTGACACCTCTGGAAAGAGCTAATGCAGGAGAAAGATTTCAAAAGAGACGCTGAAGTTGCCTGCTTTCTCCTCGACAGGTAAGTCAATGTTACAGTCTTAATTACATGCTTTTTTCATTGCTTGGTTGTGTACTTTATTACACAATAAAACTCGACGAAGTGCTATTAGAAGACATCCTGTCATAGCTTTTTGGTACATAACAGCTACCGTAGATGCAACACGCATTTGAAAAAGCGAGGCGCTGTAGAGCACAATTCGTTTGAATGCAAAATACAGTTTCAACGCTAGATGGGAGAAATTCCTACATAATGTCCCTTTAATGTTTTAAGAGACTTGATGGAAGGATGGGGGGAAAATAATAATGGCGGGTGATTTTAATATGCTTTTTAGTAAGAGAGATATGGTGGATGGAATGTTTTTTAAGTCAGATACAGGGAGAAAAGAATTAAAAGGATTGATGGAGGAGGAAAATATAATAGATGTATGGAGGGAGAGGAATGAAAAGAAAAGAGAATTTTCTAGAAAACAACTAGTCGGGTATTATTTATGTCAAACAAGAATAGATCACTTTTTATGCACAAGAAACATAGAATATTTTATATAAAATGTATCTTATAAAGAAACTTCCTTGAGTGATCATAAAATGGTTTTAATGAGGATGAATTTTGAGGATGAATTGTAAAGATGAAATTAAGGGACCCGGGATTGAAGAAATAACAGAAGAAAAAGAAAATGGAATGTATTGGGAAGACAAGAGATTGTGGTGGGAGAACGTAAAATATTAAATATAAAATACTCCAAGTATAGTAAGTTGATCCAGAAAGAGAAAAGGGCTAAAGAAAAAGAGATAAGAGATCAATTAAAGGAAGAATTAAATAAGGAGGTGGTAAATGTGCAAAATGTTATAGTAATGGAGGAGAAATTAAAGAAATTTGAAAAAAGTAAATGTAATGGGGCAATGTTAAGAAGCAGAGCAAAATATACAGTAGAAGGAGAAAAATGCACCAGGTTCTTCTCCTAGAAAGGTGAAAAGCAAAATCAGAAATGATAAAAGAGTTGAAAAATAAAAATGGCGAGTTAATTAAGGAAACAAAGGGAATTTTGGAAGAAGAAGCTATTATGAAGAATTATTTAAAACGATAGATACGGATGAAAACATTACAAACATATTATTACAACAAATAACAAAAAGAGTGGAGGGGACAGACAAAATGGAATGCGATAAAGAAATACAGCAGGAAGAAATAACACAATGTAAGGAGGATGCAGAGGCAGAGTGAGAATCCATGTGCGGAAGTTTATTAGAGATAGTCACCACAATCAAATACGATAAGGCAGGCAGCGGGTCAAAACCAAGGTAGCAGTCAGAGAAGTCAATATCCAGTGTGGAAATCCAGAAGGCATAAGTCAGTAGGCAGGCAAGGGGTCCAAGCAGAAACATCAGTCCAAACAGGCAACCAAAACAAAGGCATAATTAGTGATGTGACGTTCGGCACCGAGGCTTCGAAGCTTATATCAAAAAAACAAAACATCTCACATGAACCACTGTACCGGAGCTTGATTCGTCTTGCCATAACCATGTGATCAGTGACGTCCGAAGCTTCGTTTGACACACAGCCATGTGACTGCTTCATATTCTGATTCATAAATAGTGCGAACCTTGCGCAGGTTTCGAGTGTCATGCGCTTCGGTAGTGAACTGAGACCGACTGAGACTGAAACAGAGAGTGAGCTCTTTTGAATTTTCAGCATGGAACCAGCAAAGCGTTTTCAGGTCGTATCCACAAATACAGTAAGCTAATTATTATTATTATTATTATTTTGTCATAAGAATATGATTTTAAAATGAATTATGTAAATTGATATTTACATGTAATTTTATAGATATTCAGTGTATAATAAACAATATAGTATGTTAAATAATAAGCCTACATTATGTATATGAAAAAAAAGTACTCAAGTTAATGTGACCTCCTTCTGTAGGTTGAGTGCCTAATACAGGTCCTTCTCAAACAATTAGCATATTGTGATAAAGTTAATTATTTTCCATAATGTAATGATAAAAATTAAACTTTCATATATTTTAGATTCATTGCACACCAACTGAAATATTTCAGGTCTTTTATTGTTTTAATACTGATGATTTTGGCATACAGCTCATGAAAACCCAAAATTCAAAAAATTAGCATATTTCATCCGACCAATAAAATAAGTGTTTTTAATACAAAAAAAAGTCAACCTTCAAATAATTATGTTCAGTTATGCACTCAATACTTGGTCGGGAATCCTTTTGCAGAAATGACTGCTTCAATGCGGCGTGGCATGGAGGCAATCAGCCTGTGGCACTGCTGAGGTGTTATGGAGGCCCAGGATGCTTCGATAGCGGCCTTAAGCTCATCCAGAGTGTTGGGTCTTGCGTCTCTCAACTTTCTCTTCACAATATTGAATACTGTTGCCTTAGGCTTGCTCAGTTGGGGATATTCAAATTAATTAACCAATCATACCATTGATCAGCTCTACCAAACTTGGATGTCTTTTTTCCAGTAATAAACAAACATTAAGTTGTTTTGATTGATACTGTGAAGCAGCTTTGATACAATCTGTATTGTGAAAAGCGCTATATAAATATATTTGACTTGACTTGACTTGACAATATCCCACAGATTCTCTATGGGGTTCAGGTCAGGAGAGTTGGCAGGCCAATTGAGCACAGTAATACCATGGTCAGTAAACCATTTACCAGTGGTTTTGGCACTGTGAGCAGGTGCCAGGTCGTGCTGAAAAATGAAATCTTCATCTCCATAAAGCTTTTCAGCAGATGGAAGCATGAAGTGCTCCAAAATCTCCTGATAGCTAGCTGCATTGACCCTGCCCTTGATAAAACACAGTGGACCAACACCAGCAGCTGACATGGCACCCCAGACCATCACTGACTGTGGGTACTTGACACTGGACTTCAGGCATTTTGGCATTTCCTTCTCCCCAGTCTTCCTCCAGACTCTGGCACCTTGATTTCCGAATGACATGCAAAATTTGCTTTCATCCGAAAAAAGTACTTTGGACCACTGAGCAACAGTCCAGTGCTGCTTCTCTGTAGCCCAGGTCGGGCGCTTCTGCCGCTGTTTCTGGTTCAAAAGTGGGTTGACCTGGGGAATGCGGCACCTTTAGCCCATTTCCTGCACACGCCTGTGCACGGTGGCTCTGGATGTTTCTACTCGAGACTCAGTCCACTGCTTCCGCAGGTCCCCCAAGGTCTGGAATCGGTCCTTCTCCACAATCTTCCTCAGGGTCCGGTCACCTCTTCTTGTTGTGCAGCGTTTTTTGCCACACTTTTTCCTTCCCACAGACTTCCCACTGAGGTGACTTGATACAGCACTCTGGGAACAGCCTATTTGTTCAGAAATTTCTTTCTGTGTCTTACCCTCTTGCTTGAGGGTGTCAGTGATGGCCTTCTGGACAGCAGTCAGGTCGGCAATCTTACCCATGATTGCGGTTTTGAGTAATGAAACAGGCTGGGAGTTTTTAAAAGCCTCAGGAATCTTTTGCAGGTGTTTAGAGTTAATTAGTTGATTCATATGATTAGGTTAATAGCTCGTTTAGAGAACCTTATCATGATATGCTAATTTTTTGAGATAGGAATTTTGGGCTTTCATGAGCTGTATGCCAAAATCATCAGTATTAAAACAATAAAAGACCTGAAATATTTCAGTTGGTGTGCAATGCATCTAAAATATATGAAAGTTTAATTTTTATCATTACATTATGGAAAATAATGAACTTTATCGCAATATGCAAATTTTTTGAGAAGGACCCGTATGTTCTCAACAGCTTTCTTATAATAACAACACATCGTCAATGTTGAGACATTTTAGAGCTAAACATGAAAACACATCTTCTGGAAGTGGACCAACAACTATAAGGCCCATGACACACTGGCTGCGTGGCGTGAGCGTGGCGTTTCTGTTGCGTGTCAGCCTCGTGGCGGCTGCGTCGCGTTTTCTGTGTCTTTGCACACCAGAAACGTGTCTGACGCGGCGCTGCTGACACGCATAACCCTTGTTTGACATATGGGAGAGAGTTGTGGAAGCTCATGTTAAGCATAAATATAAAGCCTAAAGACACTGTCAGCAGTATTGACAGCAAAATAGACTACAGAATATTTCGTTCTGTATTGACAGGTGCAATATTTGAAAATTGATAATTATTTATTTATTTTTAAATTATATTTATATCTGAATTTGTAAAAACCTAGACTTTCAACCATCAAAATGTAATTTATTAATATGTATTCGTATACAGAATAACATAAAAACATCTTTTCCTATTCTATTTTGCCTGGAAACGCTTCCAACACGCTTGCGTGTGGCGTGAAAAATAGGCGTCGGTTCTATTTCTAGCATGCACGCGTTTTCCGCGTGACTTCTGATCAGTCATTAATTTATTTGTTTGTCAATTTCTGTATTTATAATGAGATATCTTAAATAGTGCATAGTTATAATACTTATTCAGTTATATTTTAATTACTTGACTGTATTGCAGGGATCAGAAAACAAATGATTGATGGGGCTACTCAACAGTGTGTCTATCCGCATCTTCATCGTTTTGCCCTGGGATGTTTATGCACTCCTGCCTCCTCAGTCCTGTGAGAGAATATTCTCAAAGGCAGGGGAAGTAGTAAATAAAAAAAGAAATAGACCCCACACTGTTGAACAAGTCCTGTTCCTTAATAAAAATCTTTAATTTCTTCAAATACCCAACTCCCCAGTTCACAAGCACTTCACCATTCCACAATAGTTTTCTTTTATTTTGATTATATATGCCTATATGAGCCTTGCCTATGAACTCATAGGTTTAGGACTATGGCTAAAGTTAAGGCTGCATTTGTTGAACAAAGCAGAGTTAATTTGTCCTATGTATTAATTCTTTCATAAATTAATTCATAGACTCATTTGTTCATACATTGTGTAAACATCAACACTAACACTAATTATTTTATTGCTTTGTGATTTTCATAGCACAAATTTATTTATTACATAAAACAATAAAATAAAAAAAATGGGAAATTGGGAAAGGTAGCTTTTCCACCTTTTGACCACAAGATGTCGTTAGTGTGCACCGTGTTGAAAAGCTTCGAGTAATGAACCAATTTAGAGACACTTGAGAGGAAAGCCTCAGTGCTTCACAAAGCATCATTTCACCATCACTAGGGATAATCCAGAGATCGATAAACAGAGTATCAGGCAAGATCATACACAGGCAGACAGGCAATGGAAACTGGTCAAAACGCTAGGTAAGGCAGGTAAACTGGCAATACTTCGCAAATGTGTGCAAGCATGGTCTCTGATCATAAAGGAAGGCCAACAGGAAATGAGTGTAGAAGTAGAGGGCGTGGATCACAGTCAGTACTCTGGTGAGAGCTCCCTCTGCTGGTTAGGCATTACACACAAGCAATAATTAATTTGAAAAGCAAGAAAAGTCCGGGTATAGATGGGATAGGTAATGAGTTTTAGAAAGTTTTTAAGGATAAAATAAGTCTAATTCTACAAGAAGCATATGAGGAGGTTTTTAAGAAAGAGGCTTTTATTCAAAGAGTGAGTATGGGTTTGATGAAAATAATATATAAAAGAAAGGGTGATAGAACGCTTTTAAAGAATTTTAGACCAATAACCATGTTAAATACCGACTTGAAGATTTTAGCAAAGGTTTTAGCGAACAGATTGTAAAACATTTTACCAAGTATAATAGAGACAAATCAGGCATAAGGAGTAATTGGAAGAGACATAGTAGCATAAGAGATGTGGTAAGTTATGTCAGTGGAGAAAGCAAAAATGGCTACGTTATTAGTTTGGACTTCGAAAAAGCGGAGCATGGATTTTTATTTTCGATTTTAGAGCAGTTTGGTTTTGGGGAGCATTTTATAAAATGGTTAAACATTTTATACAAAGATGCATTAACAAAAGTAAAGTGTAATGTTTTTTTAACAGAGCCTTTTATCTTAACTAGATCTATAAGACAAGGATATTCATTGCAGAGCCTTTAGGACTGATAGTAAAAAATTGTAAAGAAATAAAAGGAATCGAGACAAATAGAGGACAGGAGCTAAGCAAGATTTATCAGTACGCTGATGACACTACAATAATAGTAGAAAATGTGGTTTATTCTTTTTTTTTGGTTGTTTGAGTTTTCCTACCAGCAGCTTACGCTGTTTGGGGGGGGGACTTAAGTTTTGTTTTGCTTCTTTTCTTGTTTTTTGGAAACTGACGAGGCAACGGCGGGAGAAACACAACGGCAAAACGACACTGGACTGGATATACGACAACAAGATGGGAACGGAAAGGACAAAGAAGCCAAAGGAAGAGTTGATAAAAGAGTATATATGAAGGAAGCAACTGTGATGGTGGATTTAGCAGACGTGCATGATACAAGAGCAGAGGACATAATTAAAGCGGTGGCGGAGAAAATTAGAGCGACAAAAATCTTGGCGGTGAGACCCAAACTTAGGAATATTAGATAACTTTAGAACAGGAAGAAGACACAGATGAGTTACTGGAGGGACTGATAATTAAAGGAAAGACTTGTGAGGTAAAAAAAACTGCATAACAAAGACTATGTTGTTTCTTTCATGCATCTGCCCGCTTACATGGATGATGAGGACATTTTAAATAAACTGGAGGGATGGGGAGTAATCCCCATCTCCACAATCAGAAGGAGAGTGTATCCGGGCACCAGAAATGAGGATGGAACCAGATTCCTGAAAGTGAGGTTCCCAAGGGAGGTGGTGTCCCTTCCCTACAGCACAAAAATGGAAACGGCAGAGGGTCCGCAATATTTTCGGGTGATGCACAGCCATCAGGTGAGGACCTGTAGGCTGTACATGAGCCCGGATCATGCGATGAAGGACTGTCCGGACTTCATGTGCTTCAAATGTGAGGGGAGGGGACACTTCGCGAGGGACTGCAAGCTGGTGAGGTGTTCGGACTGCAAGCGTGCACTGGTGCGAATGCTGGTACAGCAACCAGCAACAGCAGGAAGAGCAGGGGAGTGGGTAGATGCATGAGACAGACGACGAAGAGGAGCAACGCGAGGACACTGGAGAGACACAAACAGAAGACAATGAAAGCAAAGGAAATGACAACGAGATCGAAAAGACTGAGCTAACACAGGACAGTGAGGAAATGGAGAAACAGATGGAGATAAATGAGACTAGACAAATGGAAACGGAAGAGCCAGAGGAGAAAGAACAGACTGGTGAGGAGAACAGAAAGGACAAAAACTATAAAAACATAGACAAAGGCGACACTACGGAAACAACCAACAAAAGAACAAGACAAGGTAATATCAAATTTAGATAAAGCTAGAAATAAAGTGTGGAAAAAAATTCTGAGGAGAAACAGGACTGTGGAGGAATTGTAAAGGAAGGAGAGGGCATGGACTGATAAAATGGGGATTTTAAGTTTTTTTATCCTTTATTTTATGGTGCTGAAAATTATGGCTTTTAATGCTAGAGGGTTAATGAATGGTGTGAAATTAGAAAAAGTTAAGGAACTGTGCAGAGATGTGATTTTATTGCAAGAGACAAACTGGAAAGAAAATGCAATGGAGGATTTTAAAAGAAGATGGGATGGGGAATTCTTTTTTAATAATGGTGAGGGAAAAATGGGAGGAGGAGTGGTGGTTTTAATAAGAAAAGACAAAGGTATCAAGACAAAACTAATGTATAATGACACAAAAGAGAAATGCATGGCTGTAGAAATTAAGATGGAAGAGGATGATTTTATCTTAGTTAACGTACATGCTCCAAATGAACAAATAGAAAAGAAAATATATTTTAATGTTATAGCTGGAGTAATGGAAAAATGGAAGAGGGTAATGATTGCGGGGGATTTTAACTCCGTTTTTAGTAAAATGGAAATGGCAAATGGAATGATTTTTAAATCGGATGGGGTAGAAAGGAGATAAGGTTGTTGATAGAGGAGAAAAACATGATTGATGTGTGGAGGGAGAGAAATGGAAAAAATAAGGAATATACAAGAAGACGGAATTTTAAGGAAGGTGGGGAATTTTATGTGTCAAACTAGAATAGATTACTTTAAGCACCTGGAATTTGGAATGTTTTATTGATGGAGTGTTGATAAAGAAACGACTTTAAGTCATCACAAAATGGTGTTAATGTGTCAGGGTTATAATAAAAGGATCCAAGAGCAGGAGTTGACAGGATACAACAGTCTTTAATGGAAAATATAAACAAGGCAGTCTGTCGTTATGGCACACAGAACTGGGTAAAACAAAACACAGTCAAAAGCAGAAAAGACTCCTGTCTTGATGAGGAAATAGGTCTGATCACCCGTAGAGAAGGAGACAGTACTTCAGTAGGTATCTCTAGTGATGTGACATTTGAACCGAGGCATCGGAGCTTGTGTCGAGAAAAAATGGGCGTGCCAGATGAAGCCGCGATTCGAGGCTTGTGTTGTTAACGTGAAAATCACGTGACTAATGACAAACGAAGCCTCGGTTTGTGTGGATACGTCATCGGTTCGGTCTGAGTGTCGCATCCGGATAAAGGGGGTTCGAAACTCGCGCCACCTTGTGGGTGTTGTCAGGAGTAGTAGCAGCAGGTGTAGTGTCAGAGAGTCAGAGAACTATCATTGTCATTATTGAGTCATAGCATAGGCTATATGTGTTAGAGCTGTATATTATGGCATTATATCAGGTTAGAATACTTATAGTATATTGTTGTTATTAATTATAGTAGCTATATTTTAGTCTTGCTATATTAAGGCGAAACACTACAGGTGAATAGGGTAACTTTTTTAACTAGCAGATATCACCATGAAACTTTGCCAGTTGATTACCTACATTAAGATGAGAAAAAAATGTATTACAAGTTTTCTGTAATTTAATGTTTAAATATGCAAATGAGGCATAATCTAATTAAATATACGCTAATTTGCATATATTTTAAAAAACGAAATCTGAGTATTGGATAAAGCCAGGTTCAAAATTATTTTTTCATTGTGTTCAAATATTAGATGGGGAAAAAATTATAGAGGGATTTATGGATATCTACTTTTGTTATCCTGTAAATCAGAATATACTGCCAATAGCCTTAAAAAAATTATTTTCGCCATGTTTTTTGGAATAAAATGTTATATAAATCAGGCTAGGAATAATATATTTACAAATCTCTCTGTAAATGTCTTCATAATATAACTAGGTACAAGACTGGAAAGTTTGGTGTATATAGGTGCTACTGAAGTGGAGATTTCGTACTTGGAGTATGAGAGAAAAGTCATTTTGAGAAAACGGGCTTTAAAGATTTAGCATCAGCCAATGAGATTGCGCATTTAGAGTAAAATCCCCCCTTTTACTTTCACGATTGGTTGCTGATAAAAAAGAAATGACCATATTTGGATCCGGCAGTATTGTACAGGAGAGAGAGAGCTTTCTAACGGTGTGTGTGATGACAGGGTGCAGATCGCGATCGCGGAGCAGAGGGATGATTTAAAACGACAACTTTTGATGAATTTATGAGAAATCTACAGAGGCGAACCGACAAAGTGTAGTAAAATAAAGACCTAAATGTGTATTTCGGACTTTTTTCACCACAAGTCTGAAAGAAGACATGTTATTGCAGACAAATATCCCAAAATCTGAAAATTGACCAGTGAAAAAAAAACTATGTTTTTGCCTGCCGTGTCTCGCCTTAATTAGATATTGGATTGCTTTGGATTTTTGGATCTGGACTGCTTTTTGTTTTTCTGTTTCTCAATAAAAATCTATTGTAATCCTTCCTTCATCCACCCCAAACTTTAGTGCAGTGTTGCAGTTTGCTCCTCTATATCCTGTCCCATAAGCACAACACTGCACTAAAACTAGTAACAGCTCACTGCACAAACCCCCCCAAAAACAATTCTTAACTTTTTCCGCCCCAGACTATTCTGTTGCAGTTTACTTTATTACACTCCCTCCACCATAAGCACTGCACTAAACAGTGTCACTTTTGTTGTTCATACTGTCACTATCCAAACCATTTATGAATAATTAATTAACTGTGTGTGTGTTACAGTTGTCTCTGCACAAGTAAATTCAGACAGAGAAAGATACATATTTTATTTTATACCCAGGCAATGGACAAATGTCTGCTCAGGTCTTTTTATTATTGCAAATGAAAGGTTACAGACATTAACAGTGAGAAGAAAATAAATAAATAAATAAATAAAACAGAACAGGGGTATACAGACATCATAAGTCTGCTCAGGTCACTGGTTCAGAATTAATTAATTTGCCTGCTATTTATTTGCACTGTAACTAGGTGTCACTACTGAGCAATGCTGAATGAAGCTTCGAGTAATGAACCTTTGGGTCAGTGGCGTAACGAGCCAACACCGGGCCCTTATGCAGGATTATCAAGGCGGGCCCCCCTACTACAGCACGTGATGACGCAATGTCCACGAGTAGGCTAGGCATGAATAGGACAGGATAGGATAGAGACACAGGCAGCATATAAGAGATGACTGAAAAAATCAGGAGTAGCCTACAAGCACCAAAAAACAAACAAAAAAAACAAAAAAATTTGGTGACGGTGCAACAAAAAAAACCCACTGCTGGTAACGGTGCACCATAACACATTGTTACTCACTGCTATGACTACACACACATAGGCCTAGGTCCAAATACATAAAAAAAGATGCTCACTTACATTATAGCGGAATTTTCCGGGCTTTCCTCTGTGCGAAGTTGTCGATTAAATCCTTAAGATCCAGATGGCGCGCACAGGCATTCTCAATTGACAGTATGGCAAGTCCAGCTTTTTATCAGTTTCAGTTTTGAAAAAGAACGCTCTGCAGAGGCCACTGTCACTGGGATAAAAAGCATGAAAGCAGTGCAAACCTCCCCGAAACTCGCAGTGATGCAGCAGTTCTCGACCATCGGCATCTTCGTCAGCTGTTTTACTGTTTTTTTACTGTTTTGCACGCAATAGCATGTTCACCCGGGGATTCCCCATTCCCAATTCGAAACAAATTACACCAAAATCCATCATTGTTAGTTTCAAACATGTATTTAATGATCAGTAAAATATGTTGTTGTCATTATTTATTCAAATAAATTCGCGAAAAATTTAAATGCAATCAGACTAAAAGTAGTAAAATGCGATGGGGGCCCCGGCTGTCAATCAATATCTTGCAGTCACGCGGGCCCCTGATTGATCCTGGCCCGTAAGCAACCGCGTACCCTGCTTACCGATAGTTACGCCTCTGCTTTGGGTGAAGCAATGGGGCTGCGCGGTCTCAGTGGTTCAGGCAAGGGCGTAACTTTGGGTCTACCATTGGGGGGGTTAAACTCGCGGCATATTTATTAATTTATTTATTTATTGAATAATTTTCTTGTGTAAAAGGTAACATGCTAATTTGCCGTTCCTGTATTAGAAATACATTGTGATACTTTTACTGATTTAGGCTACTTAACGTAAATGCAACTGGAGTGCAGCTTGCACCTTTATTCTGAACAAATTTCACATATTGGTGGGCATCACCAAAACTCACCATCCACTAACAAAATCTAAATAAAAGCATGTAAATACAAAAGAAGGCCTATCTGTAAATCACATTTTAAGGTATATTACAACATATTAGGCTGCAACTTAACACACACACCATTCAGATAAAAGCACCAAACAGCTGTTTACGTCTCGGTGTAAAAGAAATGAACTGTGCACATACTGACTACTTAGTTAAGAGGTCCAATTTTTCCTGATGGATGTGACACACTGCAACATGGTTCAGCCTCTGCTGTGTCATAGTTGTGTGTAACCAAGTCTTTAATCGTCTAAGAGCACTAAAGCTCCTCTCTGCCTCAGAGGACGAGACTGGTACCACAAGGAGTAATCTGATCAAAGTTTCAACTTCAGTAAATAAGCCTCGCACCTCTACTGGCAAATCTTTGAGAATGTTTGTAGCCTCTCCACAGGAACTGTACATGTAATTATGTTTGAACATAGGTAGCTGGATTTCTAGCAGTTGGGCATTCATTTCTGGGTAGTCATGAACCACCAGATCAATCTTTCCAGAAAGCAAGGTGTTCTCCAGCTTTTGTAGGGTAAGAAGACCACCCTGCTGGAAACCTTCAGTGAACTGCGTGTGAATGGTGTCAAATACCTTATAAAACTCAACTCTGTAGTATTCCATAGGAGTTTTAGGACTGAAACCACTTGATTCTCCACTATAGCGCTTGGGTGGTTGTCGAACTCTTGGCATTGTTATGGGTTCTAAGTCTAAAGAATTCACAACTGTAGATACCCTCTCAAAAAGGTGTTGGAAGGCATCATCACTCCTCTTGCCATTGAGAGTAGACTGAACCTTACAAACAGCAGCCTGCATGCCAGAAACAGTCTGTGTCCTTCTCTGAAGAGACCTGTCGAGACACTCTAGCTCTCCAATAACTGCTTGTGCCATCACAAGACCAAGTACAGTACTGCCTCTCATAAACTGCTGAAATAGACCATTTGCAGTGGCTGCAGTGGGAGAGTTAGTCCCTGCCATTTCCTCTAAGGCAGTGAGGATAGAGTCATACTGTGTTAAAGCAGAATGGATGGCACCGTGTCTAACAGTCCACCTAGTTTCACAGAGTGGTTTCAGGGCACTTGAGGTTCCATGGTCAGATATCGCAATCTAATGAAACATCTGTTTGAATTTGCCAGACTGTCCACACAAAACTCCTAATTGATGAACCCAGTCAAGGGCATCTCGCACAACTATAGAAGCTGTGCATGTCTTCTGTGCTATCAAATTAACACAGTGTGCTCCACAGTGCACATATAAAGCAAGTGGTTGTTTCTTCCTAATGTGAGCCTGTGTTCCAGAATATTTGCCAGACATATTCGCTGCACCATCATATGTCTGCCCACGCAGTGCTGACAATAGCAAATTTAGTCTGCAGATTACATCTAATGCTACATTTGCAAGAGATTCTCCTGTGGTCTCAGGTACTGAATACATCCCAATGAATTCCTCATGAGGATTTAAGTCATGATCCACATAACGAAGACATACAGATTCTTGTTCTTGACCTGATGTGTCTTGTGTCCCATCAACAATCAAGGCAAACTGTGTGACTGGGAGGCATCGAATAGTGTCAGCTATTCCTCTTATAATGTCTTTGTTCATTATGCCTAGTATTTCGTTTTGAATGAGAGGACTTGTGTAATCCTGCTTGTGTGTCACTAACCACTTCTGAAAAGCAGGGTCATCTTCTGCCTTTTCTTTCAGATGTTGGAATAGATTATCCTTCTCTTCCACATGACCTCGTAGAGCTAAACCTTGCCTAGCTAAGTATTTGATGGAGCCTACAATCTTCATCAATCCATACATTTCTTCCTCCTGTTGTCTGGCAACAGCTGAAGAAAGCTGTGAAGCCACAGTGTTACCTTTTTGTGCACAGATGTTCATGGCATGGATATGCAACTGACTTTTTGCATGTTCTGAGAACTTCTGGATAGCCTTTTTTCCAATTTCTAAAGCCTACACTTACAAAGGCAGGGTCACACTTGCTTGCAAATGTTGACTGATTAAACAAAACCTTGGCACAGTGAAAACATATGACCCCTTGTAAAGTGGCACTGTAATGCAACCAAGGAAAAGTTGTGAACCATTTTTGTTGAAAAGACAACACACAGTTAGCTCGCTTCTGCACTACTATAAACTTAGGATCAGGTTGTGCAGGCTTTGTGCAGGTGATGATGTCTGAAACATCAAATCCCTCTCTGTCCCTGTTAGTAGTTCTTACAGGACACCATGTGTCAAAATGATTGATGACTTCCGGTTGACGTTGACCTTTGACCTTTTCCGGTCCCGCCTTTTCCGGGTGTGCATCCGGTATCTATAGATAAGGATTGACGTATTGCCCCCACCCATCCAATCGATTATGTGTTTTGACAGGTTGTGCATCCGGCATCTATTGTTAAGGGTCAAGCAGTTGACCCCACCTATCCGATCAATGAAATGTTTTGACAGTTTGACCATCTGGCCGCTATTGATAAGGGTTGTGGTGTTGGGCTATCTGATCAATCAAGTGTTTTGACATAAGCATTGTGCGTTTTTTATGGCAGAAAGTTTGAAGCGGTTGTTATAGAACAATGGTGACATTCCAGAGGCCATTGTGGTTTCCTGTGTAATGTGAGACGAAAAAAGTCAGTGTCACAGGGCGTCCCTCTCCTCCCTCTGCATGTGTGTCACAGACGCTCCCCCTACCTCTGCAAGTGTGTCACGGGGGTTCTCCCCTACTTCATTCAACATTTAAAAGTAAGTTTTAAACTTTAAACACGTGATGAACTTAATGAGGCGATCTTTATGTGTCTATCTGGATAATGTCCCAGAGTCTTCTCCTCTATGAGTTTAAGAAAATACAGCGCGTTGTACTTTAAATAATCATATAAATAAAATGAATTAAACTGTTAATTTTATAAAAACATTTAAAAGTAAGTTTTAAACTTTAAACATGTGTTGCACATAATGAGGTGATCTATATGTGTCTATCTGCCTAGATTTAGCTTAAATCTTTCTGAGTAGATGAAACTGTCGCAGATAGTTTTTTCCTCTGTGAGTTTAAGAAATAAAAAAGTATTGTGCTTAAATCAAATAAATAGTGAATAATAATTTATATTATTTGAGATAAGATGCTAAATTGACTATAAGTATTTTAATCTATTACACCACAAATTACTGCCTTACACAGTTTAATAAAACATAAAATTTTGAATAATAGTGGATATTATGTGAAATAAGATGTTAAATTAACAAGCATTTTAATCTAATACACTATACTGATTACAGATAAATAAACCATATAATAGTGAATAATAGTGGATATTATGCGAAATAAAATGTTAAATTATCAAGTATAAGCATTTTAATCTAATACACTACAATATACTGACTTACAGATAAATAAACCATATAAAATAGTGAATAATAAAAATAATTTAACTGTATGGTTGAAACATGCAGTTAAAAAGTTGTAAAACAAAAAACAGTGTTTCTCACGAATGAGTTTACAATGTCTATAATAGTAAACAGTCGTGACTACAATGTCTATAAAAGTAAACAGTCGAGTTTACAGTGTCTATAAACGTAATAGCATCGTGTCTCTATGTATATCTATCCGGGCATGCCTGTCCGTGTATGTGTGTGTGTGTGTGTGTGTGTGTGTGTGTGTGTGAGTGTGTATGTGTGTCAGGGTGTCAAAGCAGTAAACAATCTATCTCTGATACACGAGGTTGTATGACCAATGGTTTAAAAACACTGATCCGATACATTTTGTAGATCGTTTGAATTAAATTATAGCTAGTTAGTTAGTTAGTCTATATCATGTCTTACACTTTGTATCCAGACCTTGCGGTCTCTATTTGTAGAATCAACCATAACATCGATATGGTGTCATTGTCTTCTTTATCTCTGATAGCCTACACACGGTTGAATAGGTTTTTTTTTTTTTTTTTTCAAAACACTAATGCGGACATTTACCAGTCCGTTTGACAGGTTTGATTAAATTACGACACTATGGTTGCGATCTGTTCCATCACGATAGCGATAGCGTCATCCTGGATGCGAAGTTATTCCTTATGCAATACCTCCATCTAGTGGCGAAAGAGTACTGTTTTTCACCACGTGCTACAGGTGTATAAATAAAGCTCGGATTCCAGCCAAACACTAAAAACATTTGTCAACTACCCTTGTCTGCCGACCATCAGCGCTCACCTTCGTCAAGATGCAAAAAAGTAAGTGTTTTATATGTTATATTAATATACTGTTTTTATACATTAGGAATAATTCATTACTGGTTTAATCATTGGTTGAGTAGTTGTTGGAGTTATAGAATTGTTTTATCTAAAAAGATTGTTCATCATTGTCCATATAAGGTATGAATGTATTTACAAAGATGCAATAAGTTTTGATACAAAATATCCCGGAGTGTTTTTCTCCCACACCGGCGTTTTGACAGTCCGTGATTCAGAGTGGAGGAGGAATGTGTGTGTGTGTGTGTGTGTGTGTGTGTGTGTGTGTGTGTGTGTGTGTGTGTGTGTGTGTGTGTGTGTGTGTGTGTGACACAGTGAGCAGTATGAGATGTTGGGAATGTTTTTTAGTGTTAATCTTAAAAGTTAATCTTAAAAGTTTAAATTATATCTTTTAAAAATAAAAGATGTTTTAAATTAAGTCTTAATAAAAACAAATACGCTAATATATATATAAAATAAAAGTGTATATAAATATAAAAATACCGTACATTTTCATAGTGCCGAAGAAGTAGTTCTTTATGCAATGATAAAAACAGTCCAAAAAGCAAATAGTTTAAGTTGTCATAAACAAAGCCCTCCTGGTTCCTTCAGTGATAAACTACAGGGTGAAATGAATGCTTGAGCCCCGAGATGCAGGACAGATGAGCCTCTGGGGTACACTGTCACAGTAAAGTTAGTGTGCTTTCCAGAGTTTTATTCATACTAAATTCATTTAAAAGCATAATATTAGATAAAAGACTCTTTAAATCAAATTTTTAACGTTTTATTAAAATCGTATCTTCTTTTTATCTTCTTAGAAGACTTATGTATGATATAAATTATTTTACATAAATTTAACCTAAGGTATTATTTTTACTAAACAGTTTAAAGCAATTTTAAAATTTTAAAGCAAAAACTGTACTTTAGTATCTTAGATCTTATACAAAAATATTTCAAACAGTAATTTTGTCCATGCCACATGAAACATGTTGTCACAGTTTGTCACAATGTTTTTGTAGTTGTTGTTTTTGTTTTTAAGAAATCCCAGGACTCTACATTGCTCTTATTTAGATTAAGTTGTATCATTTAGAAAACCACCGTACATTTTCAGAGAGGTGATGTGCCTCTGCGGTCCATCACGCAGTATATTTAATTTTACTCGTCTTAATTCAAAGCATGATCTTATATGATCTATTGCACGTATAAGGTGTATATCATTTTTTACTTTTCTTGTATCTCCCGAACTATCCTTAATCAGTGTGGAAACACACAGGGTGAAACCCTTTACTGAGAATATACTATCGGTTATCTACTTAAATATATATGTAGAACTTTAAAATGTTAGCATTTGTTGATGCGACAGTTTGTCTGTTGGAACAGCCTTTGGGAGAGCTGATGATACTATAGCAGGAAACATGCCCTTTGACCTCCTCCATATTGGAGGCTTTTTTGTTAAAGACCCAACAATTTAGTCCTTAAAGGTACGCTGTGTATGAATTTACCCCATCTAGCGGTGAAATTGTATTTTGCATTCAAACGAATAGTGCTCACTAGCGCCTCGCTTTTTGAAAAGCGTGTTGCAACTACGGTAGCCGTTATGTGCCAAGAAGCTACGACATGTCTTCCAATAGCACTTCATCGAGTTTAACTGTACATGTTCTACTGTTACGCTACCTATATAATGAATTACACAATCAAGCAATGAAAAAAAAAAGCTTGTAATTTAGACCATAACATTGACTTACCTGTCAAGAGGAAAGCAGGACTTCAGCGTCCCTTTCAACTTCTTTCTCCTTCATTAGCTCTATCCACCGGGGAAAAGCTAATATTTACCCTCGTTTTGAATTTGCCGGTCACGTTTCCTTTTAAATAAAATGTTTATGCTTTTTGGTTACGAGGATTGCATTATGAAGTACCGCACAGTGCAGCCTTTCAAATTTGCCGGGGGACAAGCGCCTCTCACTGACCTCCTTGAACGAAAACGCGTTGAGGTAGGCTAGTGCTTTTTGTCCCTCTCTGCTATTATAGTTTTTCAAGATGGCGGAACGACATAGAAGTCTCCATGGACTTACCCGTCCCATGCAAATAAAGATAAGAAATTCTTCGCTTACGAGGACAAGTCAGATCATTGGCAGAGCTAATTTTACACTAATGAGATCATATTTATGAATAAAGACATTGATTTCTGTACCTTTAATTTCAGATGTGTAAATTACAAAACAGCATTTTTCAACCGAGTGAATCTACACGTGAGAGATCTTCAGAAGTCATAACTTCAGGGGTCAAGAGGTCTCCTGAGAATACTTAATTTCCCTTAAAAACCAACGATTAAGTTTAACGACACTAGTTTGCAACGTTACCCCAAAAATCAAATACTGTATTAACCTTTTCAAAGGATAATCTAACTTTAAAGTTAGAATAAAACGTTCAAAACAAAACATATCTTCATACCTGTAGTGTTCGGACGCAAGGCCATTAACTGGTTCTTTTTGTTTTATATATTTACTTTGCTTATTTCTACAAATATCAGCCTGATAAATATGGAGTTATTACATG
Source organism: Gila orcuttii (assembly GCA_026230005.1). Taxonomy (NCBI): domain Eukaryota; kingdom Metazoa; phylum Chordata; class Actinopteri; order Cypriniformes; family Leuciscidae; genus Gila; species Gila orcuttii. Next base: position 3,971,305 of record JAPDVR010000003.1, on the reverse strand, counting down.
ATGAACAAGATAATCATGCTAACAAATTTTTTTATTTCAGTTTTTTAAGAAAAAGCAATGTTTTAAAATACAACTAAACCATGATAACAGATAATTTTTTGACAGACCTAGAAATGCATGTTGATTACCAAGTTTCAGGCATAGTGCAATTGTGCAAGGTTCGAGAAAGCTAATATTGGTGTAATCTTTTGTGCGGTCTCACCCACAACGCAAAACTTTGTGTTGGCTGATCCAGGCATAGCTTTACTAAAAGAAAATAATATGCAAGTCATTATCAAACTTTAATTAAACCATATTTTATTTATTAATATTATGGTATCATGCTGATTTAAAGTTTTTGTTTGTTTGTTATTAACCTTTATTTTTTACATCCAGCACAAATTAAAGAGATGTATGAGCTAATGATGTTCCCTGAACCCAAATAATCATATAATGCAATGTTCACAAGCTACAATTAGATATTCTCCTGCTTAGTATGTGTGTAAATAGTTGTGCTTAAATGTTTGGGTTATTTTTACACAACAACAACATATTTTGTCACACCGTAGCAATATGTATATAACATATTTTGTCACACACTTGTAAAGACTATGGCCTACCTTTAAAACGTAATCTTTATACAGGAATCACTCGTGTCCAAAACATCCATGTAAGATTCAAAAGACCAAATCACTAAGAAAAGAGGATTGAAAAGCATCGTTTATAATAAATACAAAAAAGTTCGCAAATTATGGTTTTATTACTATTCAGATAGCAGACGACACTGTTTCACATTTTGAATGTCGGACTGTATGTGTTTTAGGTAAAGACTTTTCTTTGAGAGCCGTCAACAGTGTTTATAGGGATAAATGACCATTAATAATTTAAGCTGACTATTGCACTGAGATAGGCGTATTCATTAAAGCTCGAGGCTGTTAAACAAAGTCCCGCACTACGGCTGATAAAATTGCACAAAAGTAAATTCTAGAGGCCAACTTGCTAAAAAAGTAAATACGGCACGAACCATTTAAAACAAATACAAGAAGACCAGTTGTAATCAGTTTTGAATGTTTGTAATTGACATTTTATATACTAGTCGATTACGCCGTTTACATATTGTTTCTTTTTGTTTTGTACAGTTTGCAAAACTATAGTCTACGAGCGTGGTCAAACATTTAGGAATTTATGAGAAACATGGGCAAATATAGCATAAAGAGAATTAAATCCTTCTATGTGAGTGTTTAAGACTAAACCAATCAAATTTCTTTTAGAACATCTTTCTGACTATGTCTACGAAACATCATCATGAAAGATGAGTATTACTGTTTTTATGGTACCTATAAAACTATTACGCTTCAAACTCGTCTAACTATTGCACATTTCACAGCACGGTCATAGATACACAGTTATGTTGTGCATGTAGCCGAACAGCAGTTAAGCTAATGAATTGCCTTTGATAAGCAGTATTTTTACGTGTAAGGTGGGATGATTCATTTTTATTCCGTCCACACCAATACTTTGACACCAGAGTTTTAGGTCTGATCCAGAAAACAGACGGTGAGCAGTAAGTTGTGAAAACATGTGGTAAGCCGTTTTTGCCCCATCATCAAAATGTTTTAACATATCGTAAATCTCAATTGTTTGATAAATTATCTAACGATTATACCTAACTATCAACAGTTATATGTGAAACGAGCTCAGTCGCATTAGAGTTGGATTCTTGTTTATACTGAACATTGTTATTTGAACCGCATGTTGAAGAGCTCTAGTGTTCTTAAATTGTTTACCGCGGTTTCATTTTAACAACACTATCGTAACACTTATCGTATCGCCGGGTGTGATTGTAATGTTTTGGATGGTGTTTTTCTTTACACTTTCCCCTGGATATCTGTTTCCTACAGTTAGCGGTAATGTTAGTGAACTCTATGTCTTCTCTTTGTTCATATACGACAGTATTCACAGGAATTGGTGTAATTTAATAAAATGATGGTTCAAACCATCATCTTCACTTGAGACATTTACATTATATTATACCTTTAAATAGGTCTTAAATGTATATTTTACCCCTTATGCGGCTATAGAATACCGCACAAGGATCTCTGAAATATTTTTTGTGTAAAACATCTATGTAGGTCGTGTAAAACATCTATCTATGTTTTAAAAAATACACCAAAACAAAGAATGAAGACATCTTTGAGTGACCCTCAAAATCTCTGCATACAACAAAACACAGTGCATCCGTGTACGATGATTTATCAGAAAATTACTTTTGTCGCTTTTTCTGAATAATCTCACCAAGTGCGGGTGCTTGATAACTATTGAACAACCCTGAATTCGGCTACTCAAGAAAAAACTCAATACATTTGAATCCGCTAAAGGTCTATAACTGAACTTTAACATCTTAGTAGTTGGTAAAACTTCACTTAAACTCTGCTCAAAATAAAATACATCCTAGCTACTTTCTAAACGCTTGTTACAGAGCTTATTGCGATCCATTTACCCATCCATATGTTTTGAAATTTTAATGTTTAATCAACATTTTGTTGGAAAACATATGGTGGATTTACTCAACTTTTTATGTCAACAGGTTCTACAGGGTAATGTCGCATTTAATTAACATTGTTTATTTCAGTAAACTTAAGTTTATTACATAAGATTAATTCAATGCCATTTAGTTGAATCAGGTTAGCATTCTTAATTTAGTCCAAAACTATTAAATTCAAATAATCCAATTGTTTCATTTATTTAGGGATTGTGTTCAACAACCTTTACAAATATATCTAATAAGATAACCTTTTACAAAATCTTTACTCGGTAAAGACTCTTATTGGTTTTGTCGCATCCAATGCCCCCCAAAGTAGTTGTTTTTATAATGATTAAAACCGTTTTAATTATTTTTAGTATGGTCTACACTTTATGGTAAAACACTAACATATCAGAAACTCTTTTAAATATAAACATTAACAAGTCAACGATTTTTATCTTGCTGTTAAAACACATAAATAACGTTTTATTTCAAATTGTACTCTCCCAATCCAGCATGATGGGAAGGGGAAATCCATAGGATCTCTGAAATATTTCATCTCTTAAATATTCTCATCTAGTATTTATTCATTACATTATTAATGTGCAAGAATCAAGACTTATAATACCATTTTTAGCTCCGACACGGTCGCAAATAATGTTCCTAGTTTTCTATATTGCTATTGTAATTAAACTCATTTGTGTAATCTCGACTCAAATGGATAAGTAAAATGTTTGAAAAGTATTGTGTTGATTTAACTCCATTTACTTCATTTACTAATTATTTTGGTCTACTTAAATGAAACATGTTCTTTCAACATGACTATATTGAGTTAAGTCAGTTTAACGCAATGCATTGTGTTTGAATGAGAAAGCTAATACATCGGTGTTAAATGAAAATTATTTTTTAAATAAACTGAACAGTATCGTAAAATAATTTTCGGCTGAATTCTCTCGGACGACAAGCAGGACATGGTTATTTATGGCGTCCTGATGACGACCCCCACCGTACACACCAGGGGTGCGAGGGCGGGCCCACAATCGCAGGGCTGATAAACTCTACACAGAGCCCAGCCTCAGTTATCGCACACAAGCCGTATTTCCTAACCGCTGTGTATGCCGGTAACGCTGCTAAACCCCCGTTTCGACGCTACGGACGGATGCTTCAACGACGTCGGATTCGAAATCGTAAAAAACTGCGGGGGTACTACAACATCTCATTGATCAAAAGTGGAAGGAATTGATCAGAAGTTCCTGTTTGTCTGAGCCTGACGCAAACTATGCTTCTTCGACTCACGTTTCAGACCCAAAAACACAAGCTTCCGAGCGTTAAAGCACAAGGCCTGGACGATTGTGCTGCTAGGACTCGCTCAAGAGATTCCGGAAACTATTCTAATCTTTCACCATCAAGATTCCGGAAACTATTCAAATCTTTCACCATCAAACAGTTTCCTATTTGAAAATCTAGAAACCTCTGAAATGGCGACACAAAAGCTGACGGAGAACGACTGCCCGTCGAGTTCCGGTGATGCGGGACACAAGTATCATCCGGCGTGTGAGTGCGCCACGGGGAATGGCTGTCGTTTAAGAGATACGCTAGACTCTATGTTTAAAGACCATTTTAGAGACCAGATGGTTGACTTGATGCGCAGGATCATCGATGCTGCGTGTGATAAGAAAAGCGATTGGGAGCGGGATACCAAACGTGTCACAAACCTCAAAAAAGAAATGGATGTCATAAGAGGGTTGGTGGGGACATGGACCGATGTGACACCCATGTTTTTTAACACCATAGAGCCGACCGGTGTAATCCTCAGAAAAGTTCTGGATGTGTTGTGTGCATCTAGTGAAGAATTCGAAGTCGACGAACTACTCGTTATGTGTACGTTTGTTACAGATCTCTGTGTGTCACTGGCATCAAAAAATGCCAAAACAGATCTTGGTGAAATAGTTCAAGGTCTGGTCAGCTATACCCTAGATCAAAACATGATTGCGTGCCGCGACTTTTTGTTCTGGTTGGATCACAAATAAATGGAGTTATTGTCTACTTTATGTATATGTAATGCCGGTCTATCATAATTTGTAAAGAAAAATACTGTTGAAATAAAAGATTGTACCACTTAACTCATCATTATTTGCGACCGTGTCGGAGCTAAAAATGGTATTATAAGTCTTGATTCTTGCACATTAATAATGTAATGAATAAATACTAGATGAGAATATTTAAGAGATGAAATATTTCAGAGATCCTATGGATTTCCCCTTCCCATCATGCTGGATTGGGAGAGTACAATTTGAAATAAAACGTTATTTATGTGTTTTAACAGCAAGATAAAAATCGTTGACTTGTTAATGTTTATATTTAAAAGAGTTTCTGATATGTTAGTGTTTTACCATAAAGTGTAGACCATACTAAAAATAATTAAAACGGTTTTAATCATTATAAAAACAACTACTTTGGGGGGCATTGGATGCGACAAAACCAATAAGAGTCTTTACCGAGTAAAGATTTTGTAAAAGGTTATCTTATTAGATATATTTGTAAAGGTTGTTGAACACAATCCCTAAATAAATGAAACAATTGGATTATTTGAATTTAATAGTTTTGGACTAAATTAAGAATGCTAACCTGATTCAACTAAATGGCATTGAATTAATCTTATGTAATAAACTTAAGTTTACTGAAATAAACAATGTTAATTAAATGCGACATTACCCTGTAGAACCTGTTGACATAAAAAGTTGAGTAAATCCACCATATGTTTTCCAACAAAATGTTGATTAAACATTAAAATTTCAAAACATATGGATGGGTAAATGGATCGCAATAAGCTCTGTAACAAGCGTTTAGAAAGTAGCTAGGATGTATTTTATTTTGAGCAGAGTTTAAGTGAAGTTTTACCAACTACTAAGATGTTAAAGTTCAGTTATAGACCTTTAGCGGATTCAAATGTATTGAGTTTTTTCTTGAGTAGCCGAATTCAGGGTTGTTCAATAGTTATCAAGCACCCGCACTTGGTGAGATTATTCAGAAAAAGCGACAAAAGTAATTTTCTGATAAATCATCGTACACGGATGCACTGTGTTTTGTTGTATGCAGAGATTTTGAGGGTCACTCAAAGATGTCTTCATTCTTTGTTTTGGTGTATTTTTTAAAACATAGATAGATGTTTTACACGACCTACATAGATGTTTTACACAAAAAATATTTCAGAGATCCTTGTGCGGTATTCTATAGCCGCATAAGGGGTAAAATATACATTTAAGACCTATTTAAAGGTATAATATAATGTAAATGTCTCAAGTGAAGATGATGGTTTGAACCATCATTTTATTAAATTACACCAATTCCTGTGAATACTGTCGTATATGAACAAAGAGAAGACATAGAGTTCACTAACATTACCGCTAACTGTAGGAAACAGATATCCAGGGGAAAGTGTAAAGAAAAACACCATCCAAAACATTACAATCACACCCGGCGATACGATAAGTGTTACGATAGTGTTGTTAAAATGAAACCGCGGTAAACAATTTAAGAACACTAGAGCTCTTCAACATGCGGTTCAAATAACAATGTTCAGTATAAACAAGAATCCAACTCTAATGCGACTGAGCTCGTTTCACATATAACTGTTGATAGTTAGGTATAATCGTTAGATAATTTATCAAACAATTGAGATTTACGATATGTTAAAACATTTTGATGATGGGGCAAAAACGGCTTACCACATGTTTTCACAACTTACTGCTCACCGTCTGTTTTCTGGATCAGACCTAAAACTCTGGTGTCAAAGTATTGGTGTGGACGGAATAAAAATGAATCATCCCACCTTACACGTAAAAATACTGCTTATCAAAGGCAATTCATTAGCTTAACTGCTGTTCGGCTACATGCACAACATAACTGTGTATCTATGACCGTGCTGTGAAATGTGCAATAGTTAGACGAGTTTGAAGCGTAATAGTTTTATAGGTACCATAAAAACAGTAATACTCATCTTTCATGATGATGTTTCGTAGACATAGTCAGAAAGATGTTCTAAAAGAAATTTGATTGGTTTAGTCTTAAACACTCACATAGAAGGATTTAATTCTCTTTATGCTATATTTGCCCATGTTTCTCATAAATTCCTAAATGTTTGACCACGCTCGTAGACTATAGTTTTGCAAACTGTACAAAACAAAAAGAAACAATATGTAAACGGCGTAATCGACTAGTATATAAAATGTCAATTACAAACATTCAAAACTGATTACAACTGGTCTTCTTGTATTTGTTTTAAATGGTTCGTGCCGTATTTACTTTTTTAGCAAGTTGGCCTCTAGAATTTACTTTTGTGCAATTTTATCAGCCGTAGTGCGGGACTTTGTTTAACAGCCTCGAGCTTTAATGAATACGCCTATCTCAGTGCAATAGTCAGCTTAAATTATTAATGGTCATTTATCCCTATAAACACTGTTGACGGCTCTCAAAGAAAAGTCTTTACCTAAAACACATACAGTCCGACATTCAAAATGTGAAACAGTGTCGTCTGCTATCTGAATAGTAATAAAACCATAATTTGCGAACTTTTTTGTATTTATTATAAACGATGCTTTTCAATCCTCTTTTCTTAGTGATTTGGTCTTTTGAATCTTACATGGATGTTTTGGACACGAGTGATTCCTGTATAAAGATTACGTTTTAAAGGTAGGCCATAGTCTTTACAAGTGTGTGACAAAATATGTTATATACATATTGCTACGGTGTGACAAAATATGTTGTTGTTGTGTAAAAATAACCCAAACATTTAAGCACAACTATTTACACACATACTAAGCAGGAGAATATCTAATTGTAGCTTGTGAACATTGCATTATATGATTATTTGGGTTCAGGGAACATCATTAGCTCATACATCTCTTTAATTTGTGCTGGATGTAAAAAATAAAGGTTAATAACAAACAAACAAAAACTTTAAATCAGCATGATACCATAATATTAATAAATAAAATATGGTTTAATTAAAGTTTGATAATGACTTGCATATTATTTTCTTTTAGTAAAGCTATGCCTGGATCAGCCAACACAAAGTTTTGCGTTGTGGGTGAGACCGCACAAAAGATTACACCAATATTAGCTTTCTCGAACCTTGCACAATTGCACTATGCCTGAAACTTGGTAATCAACATGCATTTCTAGGTCTGTCAAAAAATTATCTGTTATCATGGTTTAGTTGTATTTTAAAACATTGCTTTTTCTTAAAAAACTGAAATAAAAAAATTTGTTAGCATGATTATCTTGTTCATCATGTAATAACTCCATATTTATCAGGCTGATATTTGTAGAAATAAGCAAAGTAAATATATAAAACAAAAAGAACCAGTTAATGGCCTTGCGTCCGAACACTACAGGTATGAAGATATGTTTTGTTTTGAACGTTTTATTCTAACTTTAAAGTTAGATTATCCTTTGAAAAGGTTAATACAGTATTTGATTTTTGGGGTAACGTTGCAAACTAGTGTCGTTAAACTTAATCGTTGGTTTTTAAGGGAAATTAAGTATTCTCAGGAGACCTCTTGACCCCTGAAGTTATGACTTCTGAAGATCTCTCACGTGTAGATTCACTCGGTTGAAAAATGCTGTTTTGTAATTTACACATCTGAAATTAAAGGTACAGAAATCAATGTCTTTATTCATAAATATGATCTCATTAGTGTAAAATTAGCTCTGCCAATGATCTGACTTGTCCTCGTAAGCGAAGAATTTCTTATCTTTATTTGCATGGGACGGGTAAGTCCATGGAGACTTCTATGTCGTTCCGCCATCTTGAAAAACTATAATAGCAGAGAGGGACAAAAAGCACTAGCCTACCTCAACGCGTTTTCGTTCAAGGAGGTCAGTGAGAGGCGCTTGTCCCCCGGCAAATTTGAAAGGCTGCACTGTGCGGTACTTCATAATGCAATCCTCGTAACCAAAAAGCATAAACATTTTATTTAAAAGGAAACGTGACCGGCAAATTCAAAACGAGGGTAAATATTAGCTTTTCCCCGGTGGATAGAGCTAATGAAGGAGAAAGAAGTTGAAAGGGACGCTGAAGTCCTGCTTTCCTCTTGACAGGTAAGTCAATGTTATGGTCTAAATTACAAGCTTTTTTTTTTCATTGCTTGATTGTGTAATTCATTATATAGGTAGCGTAACAGTAGAACATGTACAGTTAAACTCGATGAAGTGCTATTGGAAGACATGTCGTAGCTTCTTGGCACATAACGGCTACCGTAGTTGCAACACGCTTTTCAAAAAGCGAGGCGCTAGTGAGCACTATTCGTTTGAATGCAAAATACAATTTCACCGCTAGATGGGGTAAATTCATACACAGCGTACCTTTAAGGACTAAATTGTTGGGTCTTTAACAAAAAAGCCTCCAATATGGAGGAGGTCAAAGGGCATGTTTCCTGCTATAGTATCATCAGCTCTCCCAAAGGCTGTTCCAACAGACAAACTGTCGCATCAACAAATGCTAACATTTTAAAGTTCTACATATATATTTAAGTAGATAACCGATAGTATATTCTCAGTAAAGGGTTTCACCCTGTGTGTTTCCACACTGATTAAGGATAGTTCGGGAGATACAAGAAAAGTAAAAAATGATATACACCTTATACGTGCAATAGATCATATAAGATCATGCTTTGAATTAAGACGAGTAAAATTAAATATACTGCGTGATGGACCGCAGAGGCACATCACCTCTCTGAAAATGTACGGTGGTTTTCTAAATGATACAACTTAATCTAAATAAGAGCAATGTAGAGTCCTGGGATTTCTTAAAAACAAAAACAACAACTACAAAAACATTGTGACAAACTGTGACAACATGTTTCATGTGGCATGGACAAAATTACTGTTTGAAATATTTTTGTATAAGATCTAAGATACTAAAGTACAGTTTTTGCTTTAAAATTTTAAAATTGCTTTAAACTGTTTAGTAAAAATAATACCTTAGGTTAAATTTATGTAAAATAATTTATATCATACATAAGTCTTCTAAGAAGATAAAAAGAAGATACGATTTTAATAAAACGTTAAAAATTTGATTTAAAGAGTCTTTTATCTAATATTATGCTTTTAAATGAATTTAGTATGAATAAAACTCTGGAAAGCACACTAACTTTACTGTGACAGTGTACCCCAGAGGCTCATCTGTCCTGCATCTCGGGGCTCAAGCATTCATTTCACCCTGTAGTTTATCACTGAAGGAACCAGGAGGGCTTTGTTTATGACAACTTAAACTATTTGCTTTTTGGACTGTTTTTATCATTGCATAAAGAACTACTTCTTCGGCACTATGAAAATGTACGGTATTTTTATATTTATATACACTTTTATTTTATATATATATATTAGCGTATTTGTTTTTATTAAGACTTAATTTAAAACATCTTTTATTTTTAAAAGATATAATTTAAACTTTTAAGATTAACTTTTAAGATTAACACTAAAAAACATTCCCAACATCTCATACTGCTCACTGTGTCACACACACACACACACACACACACACACACACACACACACACACACACACATTCCTCCTCCACTCTGAATCACGGACTGTCAAAACGCCGGTGTGGGAGAAAAACACTCCGGGATATTTTGTATCAAAACTTATTGCATCTTTGTAAATACATTCATACCTTATATGGACAATGATGAACAATCTTTTTAGATAAAACAATTCTATAACTCCAACAACTACTCAACCAATGATTAAACCAGTAATGAATTATTCCTAATGTATAAAAACAGTATATTAATATAACATATAAAACACTTACTTTTTTGCATCTTGACGAAGGTGAGCGCTGATGGTCGGCAGACAAGGGTAGTTGACAAATGTTTTTAGTGTTTGGCTGGAATCCGAGCTTTATTTATACACCTGTAGCACGTGGTGAAAAACAGTACTCTTTCGCCACTAGATGGAGGTATTGCATAAGGAATAACTTCGCATCCAGGATGTCGCTATCGCTATCGTGATGGAACAGATCGCAACCATAGTGTCGTAATTTAATCAAACCTGTCAAACGGACTGGTAAATGTCCGCATTAGTGTTTTGAAAAAAAAAAAAAAAAAACCTATTCAACCGTGTGTAGGCTATCAGAGATAAAGAAGACAATGACACCATATCGATGTTATGGTTGATTCTACAAATAGAGACCGCAAGGTCTGGATACAAAGTGTAAGACATGATATAGACTAACTAACTAACTAGCTATAATTTAATTCAAACGATCTACAAAATGTATCGGATCAGTGTTTTTAAACCATTGGTCATACAACCTCGTGTATCAGAGATAGATTGTTTACTGCTTTGACACCCTGACACACATACACACTCACACACACACACACACACACACACACATACACGGACAGGCATGCCCGGATAGATATACATAGAGACACGATGCTTTTACGTTTATAGACACTGTAAACTCGACTGTTTACTTTTATAGACATTGTAGTCACGACTGTTTACTATTATAGACATTGTAAACTCATTCGTGAGAAACACTGTTTTTTGTTTTACAACTTTTTAACTGCATGTTTCAACCATACAGTTAAATTATTTTTATTATTCACTATTTTATATGGTTTATTTATCTGTAAGTCAGTATATTGTAGTGTATTAGATTAAAATGCTTATACTTGATAATTTAACATTTTATTTCGCATAATATCCACTATTATTCACTATTATATGGTTTATTTATCTGTAATCAGTATAGTGTATTAGATTAAAATGCTTGTTAATTTAACATCTTATTTCACATAATATCCACTATTATTCAAAATTTTATGTTTTATTAAACTGTGTAAGGCAGTAATTTGTGGTGTAATAGATTAAAATACTTATAGTCAATTTAGCATCTTATCTCAAATAATATAAATTATTATTCACTATTTATTTGATTTAAGCACAATACTTTTTTATTTCTTAAACTCACAGAGGAAAAAACTATCTGCGACAGTTTCATCTACTCAGAAAGATTTAAGCTAAATCTAGGCAGATAGACACATATAGATCACCTCATTATGTGCAACACATGTTTAAAGTTTAAAACTTACTTTTAAATGTTTTTATAAAATTAACAGTTTAATTCATTTTATTTATATGATTATTTTAAGTACAACGCGCTGTATTTTCTTAAACTCATAGAGGAGAAGACTCTGGGACATTATCCAGATAGACACATAAAGATCGCCTCATTAAGTTCATCACGTGTTTAAAGTTTAAAACTTACTTTTAAATGTTGAATGAAGTAGGGGAGAACCCCCGTGACACACTTGCAGAGGTAGGGGGAGCGTCTGTGACACACATGCAGAGGGAGGAGAGGGACGCCCTGTGACACTGACTTTTTTCGTCTCACATTACACAGGAAACCACAATGGCCTCTGGAATGTCACCATTGTTCTATAACAACCGCTTCAAACTTTCTGCCATAAAAAACGCACAATGCTTATGTCAAAACACTTGATTGATCAGATAGCCCAACACCACAACCCTTATCAATAGCGGCCAGATGGTCAAACTGTCAAAACATTTCATTGATCGGATAGGCGGGGCCAACTGCTTGACCCTTAACAATAGATGCCGGATGCACAACCTGTCAAAACACATAATCGATTGGATGGGTGGGGGCGATACGTCAATCCTTATCTATAGATACCGGATGCACACCCAGAAAAGGCGGGACCGGAAAAGGTCAAAGGTCAACGTCAACCGGAAGTCATCAATCATTTTGACACATGGTGTCCTGTAAGAACTACTCCTGTTGTCGGTGTTCGACTGGTCCCTGACATGGGGCTCAATATCCTGTGTTTAAACATGACATGAAAACGTGTTACTCTCTGAAATAACAATCCTATTAAATGAATGTATTGTACATATCAATAACACTATTCACAGCTAAATTATGTTGCGTTCTCACCTGCTCATTTGCCTGACTGCTGCCCTCATCATGTGACATGACAAAACAACGTCTCTCAGGGCTTTTAGCTCAAAAATGTGCAGATTTGGAGAAATATTGATAGATTCTCATAGGTTTACTTCAGATTTATATAGACAGGAATAATATTTATTGAATGTATAATCATTATGAGCGCTGGATACTCTGATGTACTGTGTTTTCAATCCATACTGGCAGCCTGAGGGCGCCGTGTGCATTTGATACAGTTTCAAATGTGAAGTGAGAACATTGAAAAAAGAAATTATGGATTGAAACAGTGTGAATAGCCAGTCGTTAGTAATTATAATGAAGACAAAAGAAAAACATATTTAGAGCCATAACCAGGCCGGAGAGGAGTGAATGTGTGCAGGGGAGACTGAGACTGAATGGGGCTCGTTTGCACCACAAAACAATAGAGACAATAGACTGAATAGATGCTTAGACCATGACAATAAACATCAGTTTGCATTTGAGAGTCTAATCAAAATAAAGTCATATGACATATGATCTTGAAAAACATTTAACTAAATACAGAGTTTTAGACTCGTCATCTTCAGATTTTAAATATAACATGGTCAGACATGTGGCTTTAGCTGCAGTGCATTCATAGATTGATACAATGCCAACTTCAATATTATTTTTATGAAGATATTTCATAAAAAAATTAATTTATAATAACTTTACAAAACTTTTAAGCTATTTATAACTATTTTTTCATTATGAGAATAATTAATTATACATTTACAATAAACTGCCAGGTGTCAGCTTTCAAATGAGATCATACTTCTGCTTTTAGTACAAAGGGTTCATGAACTGTATCTGTTTTAGTTTGGGTATGCCATTTCTGGGGATTTTTCAAAAGTGGTGTTGCAGCTTAACAGGTTAATGTTCGAATGGTTTGAGAGAGGCGGTATATCCTAATCAGTTTTGGAGAATGCATGTTCCCTCACCAAAAGTTGGAAAGCATTTTAAACACCTTTTGCCCACTTACTAGCACATTAAGATTGCTACAAAATAATAATAATAATAATATTTAGGGCTGTCAATCGATTAAAAAAATAATCTAATTAATTACATACTCTGATTAATTAATCTAAATTAATCACATGCATCCATTTTTGCTATGAACATATCTTAAAAACAAGTTTGGTAGATGAGTGAATCAATTAACAGCCAAACCAACATTATAGACTTTAAAGTTCAACGTGTCTCTTTTATTATAATTTTCCCTTTGGGTCAGCATAGTGTCTGGTGTCAGATTTTTAGCACGATAAATGCAAATGACTGAAGTTACAACTCACTTTCAATGACATGTGCAGAGTAGGCAACCCGAACACCAAAGTAATGTGTGGAATACCACCTATGATTTATCCTTTTTGTTGGCCATTCAAACATGTAGATTTTTATTCACATAATTACTAGGCTGTTGCCTTTTCTATCCAGTGGGTGGCAGTCCAGGATAAGAAATAGCAGTTCAAGAAAATAAACTAAATAGTGGGAACAAAGAAATTAAAGCAGCATAGCCTACAAGTGCAAACGGAAATGTAATGTGTAAAGTTACTGGAATGTAAATAAATGTAACCACCTTCTACATACTTTTGAAGACATTTTGTTTCAAGTGTGCAACAAATGTAGTCAATTTATTGTATGTGTGTACAGTACAGGCGTGCGCCCTCAAAAGGAGTGGCGTAACCTCTGAACTAGCCCATAGCAGCTAGCTGTCAATGGATGACATCTCTAGTCACAAGTAAGTTATGCAATCCCCCCCAAAACATGTGACTGTATTGGAGCAAACAGCAACTTAAAGGAACACTCCACCGTTTTTTGAAATAGGGCTTATTCACCGTCTCCCCTACATTAAGATACGTGGGTAAAAGCATTTTTGTCTCAGTGCATGCATTGTCTTAGTTTGGCAGTGCCGACGCTAGCTTAGCTTAGCATAATGAATGGAATCATATGTTGTCAGGTAGCATGTCTTGAGTAAAAGTGATAAAAAAAATAAAAAAACGAATTACTTTTTGTGGCCTGCGTATTCACAACGAGTACAAATAGCAATTCAGATTAAGACTAGGCGATTTCCTAGGCAGATATTGACTTGGGACTATATTAGGGTGAATCACAGGCAAAGCACTGCTTCTTGGGCGCAGTCATATCACGCAACACCTGAAATCCCCCAACTTCTGTCAACATACCGGCGTGAATATTAGCTGGCTATTTTTCCGACAGTAGACATAGTGAATGGCGATGGACATGGGGGCATTTTGTGCGAGACGAAGAGGGTGACTTCTCAGACAGTCATGATCCAGAACCATACCTCTACGAAGAGTTTTCAGAAAAGAAGCTGCGTGCTTTGGAAATAGACTGACAGAAGGAGGAGGTTGCGATCGCTCAACAGCCTGAGGACGTGAGGATGAGAGACAATTTTTTCACAGGTAACGATAACAGCGAATTTCTTTTTCAATCATGTTGTTCATGCTAAACAGGTTGAACTCAACATGAGGTTATAATAGATGAGGCAATTTGAACCATACTCTATATACCGCTTCTCAGCATCTATCTTACAACTGAATAAAGACACAGATTCATGTAAGGAAGAGTAATAAAAGACAACTTACATGTGCACTTTTTTCTGCCTATACTTTGAAAATGGATGGGACGGCCGTATCCTTCAGACGTAGTACCGTCTTTCTGGTCCTATATAGCATTTTTTCAACTTAATCCTCTGGTGCAAAATGCTCTTCGCAAACACGATACTGGCTAATTTTGTAGTGAGGTGTTGAAGTACAGATATCCAGAGCTAGCCATCGATTTCTCAGTTCCACATTCGGTGGAATTCTGTGAAACATTACATTCGTGTATGTCCTTTGCTCATTCTCACAACCTTTTGCAGGTAATTACCATGTTTGCTGTAACTTCTCAAACTAAAGACAATCCAAAAGCGAAGATACTCAGTGCAGGTCAGGTCATGCCGGTATGTTGACGGAAGTTGGGGGATTTCAGCTGTTGCGTGATATGACTGCGCCCAAGTAGCAGTGCTTTGCCTGTGATTCACCCCAACATAGTCCCAAGTCAATATCTGCCTAGGAAATCACCTAGTTTTAATCTGAATTGCTATTTGTACTCATTGTGAATACGCAGGCCACAAGAAGTAATTAGGTGGGGTTTTTGTTATTTTATTTTTATCACTTTTACTCATGACATGCTACCTGACAACATAGGATTCCATTCATTATGCTAAGCTAAGCTAGCGTTGGCGCTGCCAAACTAAGACAATGCCTGCACGGAGACAAAAATGCTTTTGCCCACCTATCTTAATGTAGGGGAGACTGTGAAAAAGCCCTATTTCAAAAAATGGTGGAGTGTTCCTTTAAGTTACAACTCATTGACATTGGTTCTACACAGTCCCTGGCACCCTCTGGCTTTACCTCATATAGGACACTGGCAAACAAACATCTAGGCAGCCAACTCCAGTCAATAAAACAAATCATCATCTAACTCAGTGTTTGTCAAACTTTTTCTGCCATTCCCCACTTCGGAGGTAGGAAACGGGTTCCGAGCCCCACCTGTCCCCAATCACCCCAACAAAATGTTAATAAACTAGGCTTTAACCCTCTGGGGACCAAGGGGTTTTTGGGGCCCTTGGGATGTTCTGACATGCTCTGACATTTGTGCTTTTTTCAGTTATTTATAAACATGTTAATGGCAAAGGTGTAAATTCACTCTATATAGCACAAACGGGGCTACCATAATATGTGAGCAACATGTATGTACATGTTTGTATTTTTGAGAGAATATTATTTATGCATGGTTATTGAAAAAACTAAAAATAAAAGTTTCTGAAATAAGGCCACAAAACACATATTGATTATTTATTCACAAGACTTTTGAAAATTGTATCACATAGTCTAGAATATTTGCTCCAAAACTATGTGAGAATCATCCTGACTACTCATTCAGATAAGTCAATAAAGTCTTTTAGAATGTGTATGACGTGTTTTGTTTGAGAAAGCTTTATGCGAAGGGGCATGATCTCTCATTAATATGTGTGGCATTTCACACCTGAGAAAGACAAAGACCCTCCCATAATGGCCCTATTAGGTGTGCTATCAGGCCATATCATTATGAGGAGCCTTGCAAAAAGAATGAGGAGATTTAAAAAAGAATGGCTTTTAGATTGTTTGGATTTATTTACAACACACACACACACACACACACACACACACTGCTTAGAATAAGTGAACACACTCATGCTAAAGTTGACTAAAAAGAGGAATAAAAAATCTTAAAATACAGGGTGCATACGTCTGGACACTTCTATCACACACCCTTCACCATATAGACATGGTTTTATTTCAGTTCAAAGTTAGAGTTGGAAACATCTTCTTTTCCATAAATGTCTTAGTTTGATCATACATATTTCAAAGTTGAGGATTCATTATTTTGATATAGCTTGCATTGGAACAAACACTATAACATCTTAGTTGATTAGTTTATTGACAAAACATACTATATATTTAACATATGAGCAGAAACTCCTAACAAAAGCTTATTTGATGTCTATTTTAGACTAGTCAACGAAATGTTGTCTTTTATTTCGTCTGAAGTGCGTATCTGTGTGTTCATTCATTCATTCATTCACACACACACAGACAGAAACATGATTCACATTTAAACTGTATGCTATTTTTCCGTTTACAGGCACTAACGTTATTCTATATCGCGATTAGAACAAAGCACAAGCATAAAACACTTACTTCTCTGCTGAATCTGTTGCTCCTCCTCGTGGTGAAAATAAACCAGCACTTGTCCTGAGGTAGGTAAATGTCCCAGGATTGTTCCTCATATAGCCGCGCAAGACGACAGTAGATTAATCTGACTAAAAAATATAGTGTGTTTTCAGAGTTTATGGGCGTTAACGCGTCTCAATGTGTTGCTTCACATATTTGCGTTTGAATTGCGCGTGCTCTCCGTGGCCGTGTCACATTACCAGAATAATGAGCTGAGAGGAAGATAATTAGACCGGCTGACACGTCTCTCTTTTTATATAGATGACATAAACGGAGAATATTTATTTTAGTTTTGAATCGGATCATTTAAAAGTACAAACTCAAATGATTTAAAAGATATATTGCTTATGGCTGGGTGAATAGTATTTGCTGAGTTTTGTTGAAGATTAGAGACGTGCTCCAGAAAAAAAGTTCACGGTGACTGAGAGGCAGAACGCACACCCTGTTTATTTTCTTTATTTTACAAAAGCACAATATTTTATTTCGATTGTATGTGGGGACATAAAAAAGTAGACATTTAACAGATTATTTTCTCATATTTCTTAACTCTATATGAACAGAAATTATGGTAGTACTTTAAGTCTATTTTTCTGCTATGTGAAAAAAAACAAGCAAAACTTGCCGGCGCGTTTCTGGTCCCCAGAGGGTTAAGTTTAACTGTTAAAATGTATTTTATTAACATCACATTTTAAAAACTTAACATTAAATAACAGCATTAAAAACTTTTAAATAGAGAAAATGAAAGTGCAATTATATTATCACTTTGCATGAAATAAGACTCAAAAGTAGATAATTTTTTTTTTTTGCATTTAGCCTCTGATAACATCAAATTCAGAAACTGAAAATACAAGTGTGGACTAACGTTAGTTGTGCTTTGATTAATTTTGTCACTTTGCAAACTCCATGCAAAAAGAACAAAAAATAAAATATAATAATAATAATCTCAAATTGAGCCGGTGGTGGTAAATTCCTAATAATGTACCTATTTTTTTAGGTATTTTAATAAGATACCTAAAATACGTTGCGCATACAGCTTTTGGTGTTTGAACAACAAAACACATCCACTTGCACATATTTGACAATCGGAATATCAGATATATCCTGCTATAGCTAACAAATTTGTGAAATTTTGAATAAAAAAGGAAATAGTCATTTCCGGGGCCGGGGGGGGGGGGGGGGGGGGGGGGGGGGACATTGCAGATTATTTAAAATATGATACTATCTTTCTTGCTGGCAAATGAATTTAATAAAGAAATGAACAAAAGTATTCATTCGGAATATTTCATATTTATTTTAATCTGAATGATGTTATGATATTGGGGGGGGGGTTATATTAGCTGGGTCTGATTTTTGAAGGGGTCATGACCCTCGGCACCCCTGTGCAAATTACAAGCATGGGTTCAGGAAGCCTCATTTTGCCATCACTAGGTATCTCAGCCAGGAAAAGAGAACCGCAGAGGATCTCACACAGCTGATCCAGGACACAGATAATACTTTGGCACAAGGCTGTACCAGACAAACAAGACAGGGTGAGTTCTTCCAAAACTATACAGACATGACGGAAGCAGCAGTCGTAACACATGACATGTAACAATAATCCGACAACGAACTGAGAGAACAAACACTAGATAAAGGGTGAACACTTAGGGCAGTGGTCGGGAACCTATGGCTCGCGAGCCACACCTGGCTCTTTGGCAAACATACCTGTTCCTTTTTCTGTTTATATCATTTTTTTTCTTTCTTTTACTTGTAGGCTATTATTATTTTATATTGTATATGTTATTTTACTATTTGTTGTTGACTACATTTGTATATGTGTTAGACTATTGTCATGTTTATTATTTGTAATTTGCTTGGCATTTAATAAAAAAAGTAAAAAACAAAATCCTTTACTGTTCATCTATAGCAGTGGTCCTCAACCTCTCCTGCAGGGACCCCCTGACAGGACATGTTTTTGTTTTAACCCTGAAAAGACACACCTGATTCAATTAATTAAAGGCTCAAAGGCTTAATGTGTAGCTGACTAATTGAATCAGGTGTGCCATTTCAGGGTTAAAACAAAAACATGTCCTGTCAGGGCGTCCCTGCAGGAGAGGTTGAGAAACACTGATCTATAGTTTCCACACCTGTAATTCCTGTCTGCATTTAGTGTTTGTATACTCTGTGTGTGTGTGTGTGTGTGTGTGTGTGTGTGTGTGTGTGTGTGTGTGTGTGTGTGTGTGTGTGTGTGTGTGTGTGTGCGTAAATTAATAAATAACAAATGAATATAAATAGGAAGTGAAATTATAAATGATAACTATATGTATTTATGCAGTGACACACATAAAATCACTATAATTTTTAAACACAGCACCTGCCGAATTTAAAGTCCCCCTCCAATTTCAGCTTTGCAAGAGAAAATGCATGAAACTCATTCTGATGACACCTTTGTCCATGGAGGATCCTCTGCAGAAAAGCACAAGTCTTTTATGTAGATTTAAGCAGCACCCGCCAAAACCATACTCCCCCTCCAATGTATTACATTAACACACACAATTATACTGCACTTTATTGAAACTGAGCATTTTCACTGGACTACTTCTGCACCTAAATTAATGTGTCTATATTTATTCTTTCTAAATTGTTTATATGATTTATTTTTACTTATATATTTTTTTCATTACTTTATCTTTCACTGTATTATCTTACCTCACAGATCTCTGATACATCTGAATTAATCTTATTATTATTGATATCATCCATTGATTCTCTGCTACTATTGGAAACATTAGTACACCAAGACAAATTCATTGTACATGCAAACCCAAGGTACTTGGCAATTAAAGTGATTCTGATTTTGATTATTTAATTATTTGATTATTTTGTAATTGAAGAGCACCTGCATCTGCTTCATTAGGAAAGCTTTTAAGGGCGGAGGAGAGCTCATCCTTATAGTCAACGTACTATAAGGTGTGCTTATCTATTGTGTTTGTTTGGTTGGTTCATTGATTGACATGGACTCTTCCATTTATAGACAAATTACAAATTACAAGAGCACTGGAAAATACTCTGATGGATTCACAAAGACGGAAAAAAACACTTTCAGAAAAAGAGCAAACACATTTGACATTGAAGGTAAGATTGATTTTGATAGTAATATAGGTGTCGGGTGAAGTGTGAGTCACATTAGTGTCAGTGAGTGTAATTTACAAAAGTCAAATAGATTTTTTTTCCTAGATTGTGAACTGCTTTACAAAAGCCACAAAGGCACTCCATCCGAAATAAAAGCAAAAGTTGTCTGTGGAGCACAACAGGCAGATGAAATATTCAAAGACTTCCATGCCAGCAGCCATGGAGCTCATACTGGTCAAAAGAAGACCAGAGATGCCATCAGCAGAAGATTTTATTGCCCTGGCATGTCAGATGATATTGACACATGGGTAAGGCATCTACTGACATTGTCAAAGTAATATTGTATGTTATATTCAATTCAATTCAAATTTATTTGTATAGCGCTTTTCACAATACATATTATTTCAAAGCAGCTTTACAGAAAGTGCATTTCAGAAATGTACGTAAAAAATACAGTTAGTTAATCAATACAGTTAGTTAATCATCAAGTATTAATTTAGGGCATAACATATCGCCGGCGTTGAGTCGTCTCTTCACAGGCGTCGAGTCGTCTCTTCACAGGCGTTTAGTCGTCTCATCGCAGGCGTTTAGTCATCTCATCGCAGGTGTTGGGGCATCTGAAGTCTCCGTGAGAGGCTGGATACAGACTGTAGCTGAAGAACGCTATTTACCTCGGGACTAGCGTCCCGAGATAACAGCAGAAAAGCAGATGGGAAATAATTAGCGTAGCTGCTGTTCATAATATTAATGCATTCGATCTGATTCAACAGTGGTATAAAAGGTAAGCATTATGTGAATGCTTGGCTGAAGAGATGCGTCTTTAATCTAGTTTTGAACTGGGAGAGCGAGTCTGAGCATCGAATAATATCAGGAAGGCTATTCCAGAGTTTAGGAGCTAAATGTGAGAACGCCCTCCCTCCTTTAGTGGACTTAGATATCCTAGGAATGACCAGAAGCCTCGAATTTAGGGATCTTAAAGAACGCGATGGATTGTAGGGCGATAGAAGGTCCATTAAATATACAGGAGCTAGACCATTTAGGGCTTTATAGGTCAGTAATAGTACTTTGTAATTTATACGGAACTTAATAGGTAACCAGTGCAGAGATGATAAAATTGGTGTTATATGATCATATTTTCTTGACCTAGCAAGAACTCTAGCAGGTGCATTTTGCACTAACTGTAGCTTGTTTATTGAGGATGTAGGACAACCAGCTAATAAAGCGTTACAGTAATCTAGTCTTGAGGTCATGAATGCATGAACTAACTTTTCTGCATCAGAAACAGATAGCATGTCACGTAGCTTAGCAATATTTCTAAGGTGGAAAAAGGCTGTTCTTATAACATATGATATATGGTTTTCGAAAGACAAGTTGCGGTCTAGTATAACACCCAGGTCTTTTACTGTAGTGGATAAAGTAACTGGACATCCTTCTAAATTAAAGTTGTATTGTACAAGGTTTTGTGGGTAGTTTTTTGGACCAATAAGTAATACCTCCGTTTTATCTGAATTTAATAGCAGGAAATTACACGTCATCCAGCATTCTATATCTTTAAGACACTCTGTCAATTTAGATAAGTTAGTGTTTTCATCTGGTCTTGATGAAATATATAATTGAGTGTCATCAGCATAACAGTGGAAATTAATTGCATTTTTTCTTATAATATTACCAAGTGGCAGCATATATATTGAGAATAGCAGAGGGCCTAACACCGATCCTTGCGGCACTCCATACTCTACTGACGTTATCTTCGATTTTTCACCATTTAAACAGACAAAATTGTAACGGTCTGATAAGTACGATTTAAACCAGCTTAATGCCTGTCCTTGAACACCAGTGTAGTTTTGTAGTCGATCCAAGAGTATTTTATGATCTATAGTGTCGAACGCAGCGCTAAGATCGAGTAGAACTAGTATTGAGATACAGCCTTGGTCAGAAGCTAAAAGTAAATCATTTGTAATTTTAACTAGCGCAGTTTCTGTGCTACGGACACAATTTTTTCTAGTATTTTATTTATATAAATGGAAGATTTGAAATGGGTCTGTAATTTGAAGTTATTTTGATCTAATTGCGGTTTCTTAATAATAGGTTTTATTACTGCCAGCTTAAATATTTTTGGAACATGACCTAAAGATAAAGACGAGTTAATAATATTGAGAAGAGGCTCTTCCACTACAGGTAACACTTCTTTCAGTAGTTTTGTGGGTATTGGATCTAATAAAAATGTTGTTGGTTTCGCTGCAAAGATAAGTTTATTTAGCTCTTCCTGTCCTATAGTCGTAAAGCGGTGTAGTTGTTCTTGAGGGGCGATAATTGAGGCTGAATCATAAGACACCATAGAGGATTGTACATTTACAATTGTATTTCGGATGCTTTCTATTTTCTCATTGAAGCAATTCATAAAATCTTTACAACTATACTGTAACGGAATATTTTGCTCTGGTGATGTCTGTTTATTTGTTAGTCTAGCCACGGTGTTAAATAAAAACCTTGGATTATTTTGGTTATTTTCTATCAGTTTGCGGAGATGCTCAGCCCTGGCTGCTTTTAGAGCCTTTTTATAACATGACATACTGTCTTTCCACGCGATTCTAAAGACCTCTAAATTAGTTTGTTTCCATTTACGCTCTAAGTTACGAGTTTCTCTCTTGATAACATGTGTAGTATTGTACCATGGTGCTTTAGTTTTCTCTCTAACCTTTTTTAATCTAATTGGTGCAACAATATCTAATGTACTAGAGAAAATGGTGCTCAAACTGCTAGTCATTTCCTCTAGTTCATCTGTTTGTTGGGGTTCACTGAGCAGCTGAGATAGATCAGGTAAGATATTTGTGAATCTATCTATAGTGGTTGGAACGATTGTTCTGCCTGGTCGATAACGTGGCGCAACATGGCAAATTTCAGCAGTACGTAATATGCACGTTACCATACAATGATCAGTGAGATCGTCACTTTGCGGTATAATATCTATATCGGTTGGATTGGTTCCATATGATAAAATTAAATCTAGTGTATGATTTAGACGATGAGTGGGACCACTGACGTTTTGCTTGACCCCAAAGGAGTTTAATAAATCTGTAAACGCAGTCCCTAACGCATCATTTGTGTTATCTACGTGTATGTTAAAATCTCCAACAATTATTTCTTTATCGGCATTGACCAATAGATCTGAGAGAAAGTCTGCAAACTCTTTTAGGAAATCAGCATAGGGCCCTGGAGGTCTATATACGGTCGCCAAGGCTAGAGATAATAGGGATTTCTTTCTTACATCTAAGAGCGTAACAATTAGCACAAGTACTTCGAACGAATTAAACCTGTGACCTGTTTTCTGAGTAACATTAAGGATATCTCTATAGATTGTTGCAACACCGCCGCCACGACCGATCAGACGGGGCTCATGCTTATAACAGTATCCTGGCGGAGTAGACTCATTTAGACCGAAATAATCATTTGGTTTAAGCCAGGTTTCAGTAAGGCACAGAACATCGAAATTATTATCTGTGACCATTTCATTTACAATAACCGCCTTAGGTGTGAGCGATCTAATGCTTAGAAGACCTAGTTTAAGAAATTCTTTTTGTTCACTGATAGTTAGATTTTCTGGTTTAATTACAATAAGATTTTTCCTAGATCCTACACTAGATTTATTGTTTGGCCTCATTAGACGAGGAATAGACACAGTTTCTATATCATGTTCTACACTACTTGTATCAATTAAGTTGGGACAGCATAGATTGTGATTTGGACTTTGACTTACTAGTCAGATGGTGTGTAACGTCTTGGAGATGTTGTCCGACAGAACAGCCGCTCCGATTCTGCTGGGGTGCAGGCCATCAGCACGGTAGAGCCTAGGTCGCTCCCAGAACAGATTCCAATTATTTACAAAGAGCAGTTTCTGTTCATTACACCATGACATTAACCATTCATTTAGAGCAAATAGTCTACTGAACCTTTCTTGTCCTAGTCGGTACGTGGGAAGCGGTCCAGACACGATGATCGTTGCCTCAGGCGCTGTGCTGCGTACCGTCTCGATCAGGCTCCTGTAGTCCTTCTTCAGAACCTCCGTCTGCCGCAGCCGGATGTCGTTCGTTCCCGCGTGCAGCACCACAGCTCCGACGCGCTCGTCACCGTTCAGGATCTCAGGAACATGTGCAGCGACATCTAGAACACGAGCACCAGGAAAGCAGTGAGTGCGCACATTACCCTTACCTGAGGTAGCGCGGACATGACGGACGATGGAACTGCCGATGATCACGGCGTCGTCACGTTCCGACTGGCGAAGAGGGGAGAAGCGGTTCCGGGTGGAGATCTCGAAGACCGGGAGGGGTGGAGAGGTTCTTGGTCTGGTCCTGGCTCGTGTCTTCCGCTGAGGGATCACCGAGGGGCCATGGCTTTGTGTCGGTGCCGGAGTGAATGAAGCCAGAGATGATCGCATCCTCCTGGGCAAAGAAACGCACGGAGTAGACGAAGTCGGAGTCAAAAAGTTACTAACCACTGACTTGTGAGCATCGGCGCGTGATGCTTCAAGCGCTGATCGCCGATCTCGCAGCTCGGCTTGCCTCTCTAGCAGACCACGGATCTGCTTCTCCACGGACTCCAGCTCCAACAGCACCGAATGCAGCTCGAATGTGTCCTCACCTGCACTCAGAGGTAACGTTAGACACACATCCGATATATTCGCCATTATAACAGATGAACAGTAAATTAGTAGTGATACTACCAATATCACTACTAATTTAGGACTGGAATGCTGGATATAACCCGTATCCTTTCAGTGAAACGGGTGTAAAATCAGACGGTCGATAGGCGCGAGGCCACGCGTGAAATGCTAGTGGGCTAAAAGGCTAGTAGTTGGGATTCGCAAAGTTGGATCTAAGTAGCGATATCAAAGCAATCCGATTGTTTTTTATAGGGAATAGTATCGAGGATAAGTTCACACGATATAAAAATAGAAAGTACTTGTTTATAAATGAGTGGTAAAGAAGAAAATCAAGGA
The DNA here is from genome assembly GCA_026230005.1 of Gila orcuttii. Classification (NCBI taxonomy): domain Eukaryota; kingdom Metazoa; phylum Chordata; class Actinopteri; order Cypriniformes; family Leuciscidae; genus Gila; species Gila orcuttii. The sequence continues at coordinate 3,945,916 of JAPDVR010000003.1, read as the reverse complement.
TTAATGAATCAATTCGACGGAGCTCCAAACATAAACAAACACCGCACGCGCATGCGTAGAGATAAACATATCACACATGTGATATCTATATTGTAGAAGTTTACTTCACAGTACTGTAATATTTTGTTATGATGTTGATTCCAGGACTGTTTAATCATGTATTTACTGATGTCCAGTTGAAGTGGATTCATATGTAGTGCATTATTTGTATTCTCTTTATTTATTTATTTAGTTTATTTATATATTTACTATTTAAATGTTGTATACTTTGGCAAGGTGAAGCAGTGTGGACCATGTCAGGCCAGCAGATCCTCAATAAAAAAGGAGACTGAGTACACGCCTATTGTGGTATGCTTTTTTTTCTATCACAACCCTAAATAACTAATTATGAATAATACAGCATAAAGAAGCTACAAAAATAAGCTCTATATATGTACATGCAGATTAAACAGAAAATTGAATATTGAAAATTTTAAATAAGAGACAAACTGTAGGCCTAATGATGTTGATAATGTTCAAAATATTACTAAAGTATGGTATATGGGTTAATCTGGGTGTCTTGTAATTTTTACTAGGTTACACAACCCTTTGAATTGATTGGCATGGACCTGATAGGCAAGCTCGCAGTTACGAGTAATGGAAACCAGTACATCTGCGTTATAATCGACTACCTTACAAAGTGGCCCCAGGCATACCCACTGAAAACAAAAACAGCGCAAGAAGTCACAGACTGTTTACTTAAATTTGTGTATCAGTTTGAGGCCCCTCAAAGAGTACTCACCAACCAAGGAAAAGAGTTTGTCAATGAGGTTAATTTACATGCAAACATTTACATAAATACACTGATCTCATGAAGTGTTGTCCTTGTCCCTTTCAACATCTTTATTTTATAATTGCAGCTCAATGCACATGTCTGCAAGGTTCTGAACATTTAAAGGTCCCACTGCGCCCCGTACCACCCGCAGACCAACGGACTCGTGGAAAGAATGTATGGAACGATCCAGAGGTGGGTTTTAAATATTGTATTCTGATTGTAATTAAAAGTTGCCAATGGGGTTGTTGCCCTTGTTTGGCTGCTGCATAAGTCAGCTGTGTACATTGCTGTAGTTTAGCAGATGAAGAATGGTATTAAGGTAATGTGTTTGATTCCCAGGACGCACACTGGAGGTCAGCTTAGTTCCAACATGGAATGGCATATCTAAGACTCATTCTAAGTCAATGTATTTATAATGTTTTAGATTTATGCATTTATAATAGAACGCATTTAAAATGTATTAAATCAAAGAGCATGGTGCAAGTGTTAAATGTTTTAAAATTGAAAGGTTGTCATATGTAATAATATACTGTATTGATATACAGAGCTCTCTGCAAACTGGTAAAGACCAGCCAAAAGACTGGGACAGGCACCTGGACACAGTCATGTTCGGTTTACGAACAAAAGTTCAAATGACAACCAAATACTCGCCATTTTTTTAATGTTTTGGAGAGAGGCACGTTATCCCTCTTAAATTGCAGAGCACTACAGGGTAACTGGACAGTTTTTTTCACTTTTGAAACCGATGTTAACGATCACTTGCATGGTTCAATATACTAACCAAGATGAGAACTTTCTTTTGAAACCGTAAAAAAAAGACTGAAGCAACCTCTCACAACTTTCAAAGTTGGGGACAATGTGTGGAGGAGAAACATCAGAGCCGAAGAACGGAAAGGGGGCAAACTTGAATCCAACTACCTTGGGCCATTTACAATCATTTGCTTGGAAGGCAAGAGTGCCGATCTTGAAAACGCGATGGGTGTGACTTTCCCCAAAATTAACATTGGGTAGTTCATCAATATGGTGCTTCAAGGGATCAGAGTTCCCCAAAGATTACAAAAGCCTTCCAACCCATCTGCAGTTCCTGTCACCACAGACTCCCTTGTCTGCTCCTTTCTGGCAAGTCCCTCTCCTGTTGCTCCAGCCTCCACTGTCTGCTCCTCCCTGGCAAGTCCCTCTCCTGTTGCTCCAGCCTCCACTGTCTGCTCCTCCCTGGTAAGTCCCTCTCCTGTTGCTCCAGCCTCCACTGCCTGCTCCTCCCTGGCAAGTCCCTCTCCTGTTGCTCCAGCCTCCACTGTCTGCTCCTCCCTGGCAAGTCCCTCTCCTGTTGCTCCAGCCTCCACTATCTGCTCCTCCCTGGCATGTCCCTCTCCTGTTGCTCCAGCCTCCACTGCCTGCTCCTCCCAGGCAAGTCCCTCTCCTGTTGCTCCTGCTTCCACTGCCTGCTCCTCCCTGGCAAGTCCCTCTCCTGTTGCTCCAGCCTCCACTGTCTGCTCCTCCCTGGCAAGTCCCTCTCCTGTTGCTACAGCCTCCACACCAGCCCCAGCATTGTCAGACTCCACAATTGACATCGACCAATGTATGTATATAGTGAAACAAGATCCATCCTAATTTTTTGTAGAATTGTTTTTTTTTGTTATGTCACTGTTTCACCATAAGTGAAAAACTAAATTATGCAAGACCAACATTTGTTTTCTCTTGCCTTTCATATTCAATATCATAAAATGTACAGAGGAAGACCATGCTTCTCTATATTTTTCATTTTACAGGTGTGAGAGAAGCCTGGGAAGGAAATAATGTTTATGTCCTTCTCTCAAAATTGGGGCCATTTAAAATTTTCTTTGAAGACATTCGGAAAACTGCTCCCTCTGTACAAATTGAAAGTGAGGTTAGTCTTAGCTGTTTCATGGGTCTGGTATTCATATCCATATGCCTTTATTGCATCCACATAAATTGTTCCAAAGCATTACATGTAAAATGTATCTAGTCAAGTCACCTAGCGAGTTTAATAATATAGATTGCTTCAAAGCAGCTTTACAGTGATAATAGGAAATTACAGTAACAGACATTGTTTAGGCTTTACAGCAGCTCTAGAATAAAGTTATTGTCCAGCTAAAGTTAGTTTTGATTAATTCACTTCTATTGCAAAGAACATCAAAATCTTCTATTTATTTACTGTGTTATCCTATTTTACCTAAAACGGATAATCTCACTCCATTGATTCCTGTAAGGTCATGAACGCCTATATGTACTATCTAGTACAAAAATTTAATAGGGAGACAACAGAAAGGGCTGCAGCAATTGATTCATTTGAAATGACGCGCATTTGGTAAGGGTAAACGGCAAAAGTGAAGGTTGGTGGATTTCTTTTTTAATTACACTCTCAAATCTTCATTGTAACTTTTACACATTTCAGAAGTACATGTAAGATTACAACTGTTTAGACAAATTTTAGATGGATCCAATGCTGTACCAATATATATTTGGGATCATCAATGACTGTCATCACTGGACTTTGTTGGTAATATTTTATAGTTCTCAAATCCATTGTGGGTAGCAACTTGGTAACTTTATATATTATATATACAGCTTAAATCATAATTTTGCCTATAATACAACATCTAATGTGCGAGTAGGTGGGACTTTTTTGTGGATTTTGTAAAACATTTGTAATATTCCAATTATTAAGGTTATGATCCCAAAGGAACAGAGGGTTCTGTATTTGGATCCTCTTGGGGAGAGCCAACCTGACCTTAAAAGATGCCAAGAGTGACAAGGTAATTACACCTTTTAAACAAGTCCTATGATGGGGCAAATTATCAATGAATGTTGAATGGAAAAAAATTGTGCTGTTCTGAGCTTTTTATTTTTTATTAATTTTTTATTGATTACAGGTCATTCATGAATCGAAAAGGCATACATGTGTCCACGTGGGCATGTGACACACTGCCACACCCACACCAAAAGGACAGCAGTTCCTGTGGTGCCTTTGTCCTAAAAGTAAGAATTATGGAATTGGCTAAGAGTACTGTTTAAAAAGACAGTAGTCCCTGATGAATAGCATAAAAATCAGTTCAAACTCCAGCGTTAATATGCTGACCACATTCAACACTCACTGACAGTTACACAGTAAGATTTACATAGTGTTCTTTCTTTATTGATGTCAGTGTATTGGCTGCAATCTTTGATACCAACACAGCTGTTTGTCTTTATTACAATGATATTGTCCTAATTGTTTATTTTTAGTTTTCTGAATGTGTGCTGGACAAAAAGCACACTGTTTTCAACAAGCAAAACAAGTGTGAATTCCATCAGATTGGCCATAGCTACTTGCCTCCTACAAAACACGAGTAAGTGTGGAATACTATCCCCTTGCCAAAAAATCCAAATATTCAGACTGTCTATTTAAAGTAGTCTATTCAGAAGCCTGTTTAAAGTAATTGTGAGGTTTGGCCTTGTGTCTTATATTGGCTCTTCTCCCCTGGCATTGTCATAGATCTAAAAGATTTGTGCTTTCTCTGTGGGGAGGAAGAAAGTCCTGACAATGGCACTGACTGGGTGGGTACTCTAACTGTACTTTTTATTTTATCCTTGTGGCAAGGGGGACGTGGTTTTGCGAAATCTGTAACGAGAGAGGAGCCAGTGTCAGCTGTGCGGTGAGTAAGTAGGTCAAGTGCAGATGATGAACACCTGTGTCTGATTGCAGTGATTAGCGTGGAGAGACCGCATATAAAGCCTGGTTCACACGGGACGATTTTAAAATTGTCGGCCGATTTTCC